>JBBPBX010018360.1:31143-45700 GCA_038048925.1 Garcialebias charrua | reverse complement strand
AAACAAAACAATGTAACTCCAAATCAGTCACACCTTTGTGGAATCAATGTCACCAGTTAGGTAGTAACACTTATTGTGAATCAATTTCACCTGCTGCTCTGCAAATGGAACACACAAAAGGTGGAATGAGAGACTATACATAGTTCCCATGTGACGTAACATAAGGGGCATTTTTGGGTTTTCCGTCACTGTTGTTGGCGGAACTACCTACCTGAGCAGCAGGATACAGTGCTGTTTGTGCAAAGCGTAGTTTTCACTTAAGCTTGGTTTATACTTCTGTCTTATGTCTTTTACCCCCCGTTGAGTGAAAACAGGTAGCACAACTTCTGGCTGCACTCCCGCTGTGATCCCCCGGTGACAGCCCATCTTGTACGAGGCCCCCAAGCAAAACAATTTCAGTTTCCTTCCAGAAATAACTGTAATTCACATCCTTTTAACAACTAACTTTGAGTTTCCAAGATGGCGGACGTGGGTGAACGTGCAGAAGAAACCTGTGCCTCGTGAGACTAAAAAAAAACAATTCAAACAATACTTTACAATCAAATTTAAAGATTACCTCAAGGGAGATGAGGATGGGTGGGGTGGTGGTGAAGTGAAGACGGTTGAGCCTCTCCAGACGGCAGTGGGTGAACGACGCGGGTCGTTGTTGACCGGCGTTGTCGACGTGAGTACCGGCAGGGCCTGCTCCTCTTCGCCGCAGGACTGTGGTGGAATGAGCTGCTGTTATTGGAGCCATTTGGAGCCATTTTCTCGGAGGGGTAGATTCTGGTGAAGGAAGCTGCGCTTCTCCGACAGGTTGTGTGTGGACGACGCGGACCGCTGCTGATTCAGCTCTGTTGGGGGGTCTGGTTTCTGGTGGGCGTCGCCACACTTCTCCAGCAGGCTATGGTGGATGACGTGGGCTGCTGAGAAGCAAACCTTTGTCGGAGACGTGAGACCTTGGTGAGAGCCTTGTCTTTTCTGCGGTTGACAGCCGTGGATCTGTTAACCTGCTGGAGCTGACGTGCAGTGGTGGGTCCTGAGGCTTGACGGATCGTGGGTTCCGGTCCAAAGACATTGGTTCTGGACTCACTTTGTGGTAGCTGAGGCTACAACCACAGACAACCAAAGGTTGGTGACTATCATTAATTCTACTGGATATTTGGTATATCAGCTGAACCTCGACAAACAAAAAGGATTGAAACTTCAAGAAAAATGGCAAAAAGTCGAGCTAATAAAAAACAAGAATTACAATTAAATAATATGGATGACCTTGAGGACATAAAAAAATCACTGAACTTTATAAGCTCTGAATTATTATTAGCTACCCAATATGAACTTCTGGTTGGACTCGTTGATGAGGTAAAAAAATTAAAAATCCTAGTAAATAATAAAGACAATCAAATAGCAGAGCTTGAAAAAAAAATTGATGGTTTAGAACAAGATGCCAGACTAAATAATCTGGTATTAACCGGACTAGAGGTCAGACATCGATCAGATGCAAGGACTGCTAAAAGTACTGATGCAACAAACGAGGGACAAGAGGAAGAACAACAGACTCTGGAGGAGCAAGTTGTGTCGTACTTAAAAGGCAAGGACATCAAGGTGGACCATGATGACATCTCCATCTGTCACTCCTTGCCAAACAAAGCAGAAAAATCTATAACATCGGTAATCATGAAGTTCACCACCTTGAAAGCTAGAAACAATGTAATAAGGCAGGCAAATAAATTGAAAGGAACTAAGGTCTACATAAACGAACATCTAACGAAGAAAAACGGAAATATTCAGTCAGAGTCAGAGTCAGAGAGTCTTTATTGTCATTTGCACCGCATGTGGTACATGAGATGAAAACGAGATTATGTACACGAGGTCCCAGTTACATCCAACAACAAATGAAAGAGAAAAACAGTAATAACATCGAGAACTAACTAAGAAAAACATCAACTAGTAATACACTAAGCCTAATATAGTGGGAATAAACAGCAGCACGAACATGAGTTTGTATGAGCAGATGGTCACAGATGAACACAGCAACAAGAAAACATATCAGCATCACCATGATGTGATATTTTGCAGTGTTTATTTTAATTTTATTTTTATTTATTCATGAGTCTAACAGCCTCAGGGTAGAAGCTGTTCCTCAGTCTAGTGGTTCTACACTTGATGCTCCTCAACCTCCGTCCTGAGGGGAGTGGGGCAAAGAGTGAGTGTGCTGGATGAGTGAGGTCTTTCATGATACAGGTGGCTCTTTTCCTGCATCTAGAGGTGTAAATGTCTGTGATGGTGGGGAGACTGACTCCAACAGACTTCTGTGCAGCCTTCACCACTCTCTGCAGAGCTTTTCTTTCTTCAACTGTGCAGCCTCCATGCCACACGTTGATGCTGGAGCACAGGATGCTCTCCACTGCACACCTGTAGAACGAGGTGAGAACTGGGCTGCTCAGGCCGGCTCGTCTCAGCCGTCTGAGGAAGTAGAGTCTCTGATGACCTTTCTTGATCAGGCTGGTGGTGTTGTTGCTCCAGCTGAGGTTATCATTCAGGTGTACACCCAGGTATTTGTAGCTGGAGACCACTTCCACTGCAGACCCACCTATTACCAGTGGGGCATGGGTGTGTTTGTTCCTTCTGAAGTCCACAATCATCTCCTTTGTCTTCTTCACATTCATGTGAAGATTGTTCTCTTTGCACCAGCTCTCCAGATGTTCCACCTCCTGTCTGTAGCTGGACTCATCATTGTTTGTGATGCATCCCACCACCGCTGTATCATCTGCAAACTTAACAATATGACAGCCTGGAAGTGTGGCTGTACAATCATATGTGAGCAGAGTGAACAGAAGGGGGCTCAGCACACATCCCTGCACGCGAGGCAAGACTGTTGAAAAAACAAAACAAAATAACATCTACATGGACAAGAAATGGTAACATTTGGATAAAGACAAGTGAAGTGTCTCAACCCAAATTGATAAGAGAGCTGAAGGATTTGGAAAGATTCAAACAGTCTTAAAAGAAATATAAAGCGTAGTAAATGTATAGTGGGATGTTCCAGTACACCCCATTATGATATGCTATGAAAACTTGGAGTCAAAGATATATAATATTGATGATGTTTTAGAAACAGATTATACTCCTGTCATAAAAGACTGTAAATACCATAGTGAGGAACAGTTTAATGTCATCAATGTAGCAAATGGAGGTCTTTCCATCATTCACTTCAACAGCAGAAGTATAAATGCAACCATATCTGAAATAATACATTTTTTAAAACAATTAAATAGAACATTTGACATAATAGCACTATCTGAGACATGGCTTAAGGATGCTACTCCATGTATACACTTTGACGGATATGAACCATATTATATGAACAGAATAGGTGGAAGGGGCGGAGGAGTCGCTCTTTTTGTAAAGAGGGGAATCCGATGTAAATTGATTAAGGAAATGTCAATAACTGTAGAAAATATAATGGAAATGGTAACAATAGAAATAATCGCCAACAATGATAAAAACATAATTGTAAGTTGTGCATACAGATCACCTGGTGCAAGGATAGAAACATTCTCTGACAACATCATAGAGTTATTGGAGAAAAACGTTAACAAAAAAGTATTATGTGGGGATTTCAATATTGACTTGGGAAATACAACTGATGTAAACATCAGTATGTTCATAAATTCGATGAATAGTTTAAACCTCTATCCAGTGATCTCTAAGCCAACAAGAATTACAAATCACAGTGCCACAATAATTGATAACATTTACACAAACATAACAAATGGGGATGTGATGGGTGGTATTCTTGTCACTGATCTGAGTGATCATCTACCAATTTTCACTATATATAAAAATGACCAAGTTATTAAAAAGGTAGTTACAAAAGAGAAAAAAATGATAAACACATCCAAAAAAGCGATGGACAAATTAAAGGACGACCTAGACAAGCAAAATTGGGATAATGTGTACGTAAATGATGTGAACACATCTTATGAGGAATTTATCAATATCATAGAAACGCTATATGAAAAAAATTGTGTGTATAACAATTTTGCTAGAAAAACTAATGTTGATCAACCTTGGATGACAAATGGACTGAGAAATGCTTGTAAAAAGAAGAATCTCTTGTATTCATGTTTCTTAAAATGTCGAACACTAGAATCTGAATCTAAATATAAGACGTACAAAAATAAATTAGTTAGTATCATAAGAAAACAAAAGAAGGAATACTACAGTGAATTACTAAACAAAAGTCATGGTGACATTAAAGCAACATGGCGAGTGATGAATAGTGTCTTGAAATCTCAACAATCAAGGTCTGGTATATCATTACATTTTGTTAAAAACGACAAGGATATTTTTAATGATCATGACATTGCAAATGGATTCAACCAATATTTTGTGGATGTGGGTCCAAATCTTGCAGCTAAAATTCCAACAGTAACCAACAATGTAGACCCTACTAGTACTAGCTGTAAAAACAGTATTTATCTACAGGAAACTAATAAGGAGGAAATAATAAATGTTGTCAAAAAAAATTCTGATAAACGATCAAAAGACTGGGTCGACATGGACATGAAACTGGTGAAGGAAATAATGGGTCATATTATTGAGCCATTTACATATATATGTAATCTGTCCTTTTCAACTGGAACATTCCCTGACAATATGAAGATTGCTAAGATTGTACCCATATTCAAAGAAGGTGACAAGAGTGTATTTAGTAATTATAGACCAATATCATTATTGCCACAGTTCTCAAAAATATTAGAAAAACTATTTGTGAATCGTTTAGACCAATTCCTTGACAAGCATAAAATTCTGAGTGACAGTCAATATGGATTCCGAGCAAAAACTTCTACATCACATGCTGTCATGGAGTTGATGGAGCAAATAGCCACTGCTGTTGATCAAAAGAAATATGGTCTTAGTATTTTTGTTGACTTGAGAAAGGCATTTGATACCGTTGACCATACCATTCTTATTGAAAAATTGGGTAAATGTGGTGTCAGAGGACCGGCATTGCAGTGGTAACCAGCTACCTCACAAACAGAAAACAATTTGTACAAATTAATGATGTCAAATCTGACTTGTGTAATATTACTTGTGGAGTTCCCCAGGGCTCCATAATTGGGCCAAAGCTGTTTATTCTATATGTCAATGAGTTGGTTGAAGTGTCAGAATTTTTCAAATGTATACTTTTTGCCGATGATACGGCGTTTTTTTGTTCAGGAAATACTATGGACCAAATTTTTGAGTCTGTTAAATTTGGTTTAAGATTAACAAATTATCGTTGAACTTAGATAAAACAAAGTACATGATATTCAGTGGAAAAAGGGAAACTGTAGATTTTCCACTAATGATTGATGGGGTTGAAATTTGTCTTGTGCGTGAAATAAAGTTCCTGGGTGTTATTATTGACAATAAACTGACGTGGAAACCTCATATAAATTCTGTTAGGACAAAGATAGCCAAAGCAATTGGTGTATTATATAGAGTAAGGAATCTATTAAATGATAGAGCTTTGTACCTATTGTACAATACAATTATTGTTCCACACATAATATACTGTATTGATATTTGGGGAAAAGCTTGTAAATCATTCACGGATTCTGTCTTTATACTACAGAAGAGAGCTGTTAGATTAATTACCAGAAAGCACTATTGTCACCCTTCAAGCACTTTGTTTCATAAATTGAAACTGTTGAAGTTCTATGTCCTGGTGGATTACAATATTCTGTCTATTATGTATAGAGCTCACAAAAATGGGAACATACACAGATGACAAATGTGACAAATTATTATTATTATTAAAAACGAACTACCAGTGAACATACAAATGTTCTTTGTCAAACGTATGATTTGTTATAATCTTAAAGGAACAGAGATTTTTGTGAAACCAAGATATAGAACGAGTTTAAGGGGTCGGTCAACCTCAATCAAAGGAATTGATCTTTGGAATAATCTAGAAACTGGTATTAAAAATGCAAAATCAATGACCATTTTTAAAAATATGATCAAAACAAATTTCTTGACAAAATATAATTGATAAAAATATAGAGTAATAGTTTTCTTCTTTGAAACGTTCTTTCTTGGGACTGTTTTACTCTTACCGGCATTTTTTTCTTTTTTCTTTTTGTTTGTTTGTTTGTGTTGTTTGAACTACTGTATTTTGGAAATAGGGGGCAGAAAAATAAGATTTTTTCTTCTATCTGCATCCCTTCATTTTAATTTATTCAGAGTCAGAGAGAGTCTTTATTGTCATTTGCACCGCATGTGGTACATGTGATGAAAACGAGATTATGTACACGGGGTCCCAGTTACATCCAACAACAAATGCAAGAGAAAAACAGTAATAACATCTAGAATTAACTAAGAAAAACATCAACTAGTAATACACTAAGCCTAATATAGTGGAAATAAACAGCAGCACGAACATGAGTTTGTATGAGCAGATGGTCACAGATGAACACAGATGAACACAGCAACAAGAAAACAGATCAGCATCAGCACAATGTGATATTTTGCAGTGTTTATTTTTTATTTTATTTTTATTTATTCATGAGTCTAACAGCCTCAGGGTAGAAGCTGTTCCTCAGTCTAGTGGTTCTACATTTGATGCTCCTCAACCTCCGTCCTGAGGGGAGTGGGGCAAAGAGTGAGTGTGCTGGGTGAGTGAGGTCTTTCATGATGCAGGTGGCTCTTTTCCTGCATCTGGAGGTGTAAATGTCTGTGATGGTGGGGAGACTGACTCCAACAGACTTCTGTGCAGCCTTCACCACTCTCTGTAGAGCTTTCCTCTCTTCAACTGTGCAGCCTCCATGCCACACGTTGATGCTGGAGCACAGGATGCTCTCCACTGCACACCTGTAGAAGGAGGTGAGGACTGGGCTGCTCAGACCAGCACGTCTCAGCCGTCTGAGGAAGTAGAGTCTCTGATGACCTTTCTTGATCAGGCTGGTGGTGTTGTTGCTCCAGCTGAGGTTATCATTCATGTGTACACCCAAGTATTTGTAGCTGGAGACCACTTCCACTGCAGACCCACCTATAGGTTATTCTGTACGGTCTCAAATGTGAGATTGTTATTGTGTTGTATTTAAAATGAATAAATTTAATTAAAAAAATAAATAAAAAGAACTGAACTGCATTGAATTGATTGTATTTTTGGTGTCCCTGCTGCCTCTAGTGGGGAGAACAGGCCACGAAATGGAAAAATATGATAATTTTCACCCTAAATAAGATTTTAGAAAGTTTATTTTTAATAAATGCAAAGAATCTTAAATATTGTTTCACTTAGGAAACAAAATTTTAATTTGTCCAAAAACACAGTGGGAGTGCTTTAGTGAGAAGTCTGAACCTGAAGGTGGCGTTACAGCTACAGGACACAGTGAAATGTCAGTTGACTCACCCCAGTTCTCTCATCCAAAACTTTTAAACTGCTGGAAGAAATTTTCAACCAAATTCTCGGCTTGTGTTTCCCCTGCTTTCTTGCTGCTGCCTCGAAGCCCTTCAACACAAAGAAAAACATAAAATAAAATATGAAATCCAAGCTATGCAGCTAGAATGTAGCACACTGAGTGAGCTTTGTCAAAATTTGAGTTATCCAAATAAATAACTGGAAAATACTGATTCTGTAACTATACTTTAGAAAAGTGTTTTTTTATACACTCTAAATATCCACAACAGCAAATGCGAACTCTGAAACATCTGTATTTCTGGTGTAATCAAAGCAATCTGCAGTGTTTCAGTAAAATAGTAAAAAGAGCACCCTAAAGGCCCAAAGATGTTGACTCTACATCTTTAGACTCTGCCATCGTCTACATTGTAGAGGATGGAAAGAGCAAACCAAATGAACGAGAGGCACACATTCTCAGCTGATAACTACAAACATCGGCGGTGCCATTATTCTCACACGCACATGCACTGCTGTTAAGACACAATTCTGTTAAAGAGATAATTATTCTGATACAAATTCAGAAAACCTGAAGCTAATTTAGGTTAATTGTAAAATAAATTGTATAATGCATTGCGTAGTTTTGAACTGTGCAACAAAAATGTTCAAAAACTCTAGAGTTTCTGGCTCACTTGAATAAAGATTTGAATCAGAGAATTTGAATGTTTTCCTGTTGCAATCATTTTACCTTTTAGAATGACCAGGTCAACAGTTTTTGTGACCCACTGCAGGGAACCGAGGATTAAGTTGCAAGGTTAAAATAAACTTACTTCAGCTGAAACATTGGATTTTGTGAAAATAGGACGAATAAATCCTTATCTATCGGACTAAAATGTTTGTACGGTAATATAATCATAAAGAATGTTTTGAAACATTTTTTTCTGATCAGTACCAACAACTAACAAATATTTTAGCAGAATTTAATTAAATTTATTTATTTATTTATTGCTACATTTCCTGCAAACTACTTGAAGCTATTTTCAACGTACAGCAAAAACAGGATTTTTCCAGGGGTAATTCCAATTTGCAAGAAAAATCAAGCCACTCATTATATGTTAATGATCAAAATTAGGCTTAAAAGGCCAAAAATCTGAAAATGTGCTTTGTTTACTTTGACCAAATCTGACTTTATCATTTGATGTAATGGGTTACATTAATCTGTGTTAGATTTATTCTAATCCTGGTTTCAGCCTTTTTGTATTTTATTTTCTGCAGACTAAACCTTTAACTCTGAACAGACACAAACTCACAGAAACTGCCATAAAGCTTTTGAAATTATTTTTCACAACTTCTAGAGCAGCTTGCTGCGATGAGATCAAAAAGCCTTAACGTCAACTAACTCCAAGTTCAAACATCCACTGACGTCACGTTTTAACCTCACGTCATTTCTGGTGTTTATTTTTAAATTTCTCTCTAATTAAATGAGTTCAGAGAGAAGAAGAGGGCATTTATTTTGGCATCAATCAGCAGACTAACCTTCAGCTTCATCATGGAGTCCCGACACATTTTCTCTCCCTGGGCGTCGGGTACGGGGTCAATGCCAATCAGCTTGGCCCTGTAGCGAACCCCATCACCATGGAAACGGGATGGAGCGAAGTCTGGTATTTGTGTATGAAAAAGAAGATGGAAAGTGTGAGAAAAACTATGACTCTGAGGGCCCCAGCTGATGTTTCTCTCATATTTTATTAACATGGAACATGTTTAATTTCTCACCTCTGTTTGATTTATTCAGATTTTCTTATCTGAATCATACATACTGTATATTAGTCTGTCATTTTGTCTTTAACATTTCCCTAACCACTTCATTTCAGGGTCAAAGGGAGAAAAAAAACGTCATCACATTTTAAACTTTATACGTTTTTACAGTGCTTGCTTCAGCAGTTTGTTATAAAACTCATACAGGTGCACTTTTTTTTTTTTAAAGCACAGTACCGTACATCATAAAATGACTTCTTTGAAATGGTGTCCACATTGAAGACATGCAAGACAAATATCCATCACTTTTTTCTTAAAAAAATAAAAATAAATAACAGCTATTTAGTCTGTATGGGAACAGCTGTAATTTATCCACCAAATAAACAGAAAATAAACATTTTGACATAGAAGCTCAAGAAGTCAAAAGATTTCCAGTCAAAAGTCACGGATGATTTCTGTGTTCAGCAGTTTTCTTAAAACAGCTGGAGACCTTCCAAATGTGCACAAAGGAGGAACGAGGAAATCTGAAACAGACAACTGGACTTTCTTGATTTTTCCTTCCTTAATAAAAAAATAAAATAAAATAAATAAATCTTAAATTTCCTGGATGACAGAGTTTACATGAGGAACAAGGAAGAAACAGTCAACTTTATTTCCTGGAAATGCTCCACAGTTTTCATCAGATGAACAAAGTTTGCCAGAACTGAGCACGCTGGTTTAGGAAAATTGTCATTTGGGTGGTAATTTAGCCTAAAAAGTTTAAAACACATGCAGTGTTAATTGAAAGGGATGTTTTTGTCAATGACAGTGTGTGTCTGTATCAATAATGAAATGCTTTATACACTACTGAACGGGTTTTAAAGAAACTTTTAGAAGATTTTCACTGGATGAGCGTCTACAACTGAATACTTTTTGAAGTCAACCCAGTTGAATATGGCTGCTGCAGCTAATCAGTCTTAGCCTAGAAAAAAATGGCTATTCTTCAATGGGTTTTTATAAAAAAAGAGTTTTTTTTATTTGTTTTTCTTAGCTGAGTGTTAATCACAACCCATGGTTAGAGCAGTCGTCCTCCAGTGCGAGACCTGGGGGGTTCGATTCCACCAGCAGTCACATGACGAAGTGTCCCTGGGCAAAACACTGAATCCCTCATTGCTTCCTATGTGTGTCCCATCAGTGTATGATTGTGATAAAGCCCTGCTTAATCTCCACAGATTCAGATTAGCTTTGTATAGAGGTAGTAGACTGCTGTATGAATGGGTAAATGAGGCACAGATTGTGTTGTAAAGAGCTTTGAGTGTCTTGATAAGATAGAAAGGTGAAGTACTGTACAGTCCATTTACCATTTACTAAAGGATCACACAATATGGCCAATATATTATTTTCAAAGTTTGAAGAAAGTAACAAAAAATACCATAATTTCTCAGCAAAATGATTCAGAAATCAGAATGTTGTTTTCTGAGAGTGAACTCGGACGGCCAGCCGCAGCCAGTCATACCTGATGTTCTGGAGGTCAGCTCGGGTCTAAAAGCAGTTTGTCCCGGTACTGGAAGGCTCCCAGCCGTTTGTGCCATCTCGGTCATGATGCTGTGGGTTTAGAAATCTGTTGGAGGCTGTCACACTGCAGGCTGAAAGGTTTAAAGAATAATTTATCCCAAATGTCAAAGTAAAACATTCAGAGACAAAGTTTTTGTTGTTTGGCATGCAGAGGAGAAATTATTGTATCCACCTCACCTGATTGTTGTGTGTCTCTGACCCAGCTAGTTGGCCCGTTCCTAAAGCTGAAGCTGCAGAGCCAAAGGTCAGGCTGCAGACTCACTGGTGATATATTAACATCCGCTGGGATCTTCACATGCATGGGAACTCTTAAAGGACTGAAGAGGCCTCATTAAAAAGGATCCACAGTGCTTTCTCGTTCACCGAGTGCTTCTGAGGTCACATGTCTCTCTCAAGGACAGGATCTTTGGTGGCATTTTCCTAAAATAACCCTTCAACTCAAAGGGGTTGTAAAAAGTCATGTGTAGGTGGGTTGAACTCTGTGGAAAGTCTGAACTTTCATAAAAGCTGTAAAATAATCTGTGGCTGTCACATTTGCATTAGAGTTGCATTCGGGCCAAATAAATCCGGCTCGGTCTGGTCCGAGCCCGTCGGGTTTTTTTTTCAGAGCCCTACCCAGACTCACTGGATTACAGGTAATTAGAGGGCCGAACCCGGAAAAGGAAAAACAATAATAATGACTTATTTTTAAATTAAGCTTTTATAGCTTTTGTAAGCAAATCAGTTTGTCATGATAGTTTGATAGGCTATTATAAAGATGAACAAAACTATTTTTAGAGAAAAAAATCATTTGGAAAAGTATAGAACAAGTCGATTTTAATTGAACGCGCTTCACACTTCAGCCTTTGTAGATGCTGCGACTTTCTTCACCGCGGATGACAACAGGTGCGGAGACGCGCATGGCTGGTGATCAGCTGATCCATCCATCCATTATCTTTAACCGCTTCTTCCTTTTCAGGTAGCGGGGGTCGATGGTGCCCATGTCCAGCAGTCACTGCACGAAAGGTGGGGTACACCCTGGACAGGTCGCAAGTCCATTAACCAGCAAATCAGCGGACGCACACGAATGGTGACTGGATGTCCATCTGAGCTTAACGTGACTTTTTTAAGCCAGTCGGACCTGCCTCCTCCTCAGCAAGTAGATTAACACAATTTTATATTGTGCATTCGTATTTAGTTTTCTTTGTGCTGTAGGATTCACAAAACTACAGAAGCCTGAACCCACGTGCGTAATTATAGCACAATGCGCCAGCGATCTCTTCCACAGTCTGATTAACTGCCGCACCCTTTTTCTTTCTTCATCCTCTCAATGTATTTCAACCTGAAGAGACTCACAAAACGAGAGAGAGAATACAATTAAAATGTTTTATTGATTAAGGTTTCTTTGGCGCTCGGGCCCCGGCGGAGGGCATGCATGCCGGACTGCTGAGAGCTTGAATGTCAGGCATAGGGAGATAGATTATGGACATCAATCACATCATAGCGTCCTGGACTGGCCCCAGTCCGGTTCGGTCCAAGCTGGGTTTTGGGTTTGGGTTAGAAATGACAGCTCTGATTTGTATTAGCCAATATACTGGCTGTAACATCAAAAAGTAAACGTTCACCTTGAAGCCACCCAGAGGTGCCACAGAGCATTACATATAAACTAGGAACTCACTACAAGCAAGATTCATAGGTACAGTAATTTGTTTTTTCTTCAAGCAAGAAAAAAATATAAAAAGAAACGAAAACGTGTTTATGAGTAGTGAACTATATTTCTCTCAGTGAACTCTTCTAAATATTCCACTATGAAACTTTAAGCTGTCTTTTAACTGAAAAGTTGCAAAAATGAGAAAATAGAAGATGTTACTGACTGAACTCACATGTGCAAAAATCCTATTCTATTAGTCTTTTCATGCCCACCATAGACCCAAGTCTCCAAACATTTTATTGTCCTTCAAAACTGAAAATAAAATTATGTTTACATACAATATGTTCCCTTTCAGTCATTTCTCTCGGTGCAACATATGCTATGGGAATTGCGCCCCCGCGCGATTACCTGAAGGAATACATTTGCGCCTTTACGGCAGGGGCATCAGCGTTGCGCCAGAGGCCCCGCCCTCTGGGTACTTAAGCTGCTGACGCCCATCCAACTTTCTCTTATTGCCCTTCACCTCGCTTAAACCTGAACTACCTCTCTTCGCGGGACTTCTCTGTTGCTTCATCGCTCAACCAGAGGTGAGCTTGCTCCCTACACAGAGCGTACGGAGAATTATTCCTGCGTACTGCTGGGCTAGCGAAAGCTAGTCCGGCACATTTTCCCTTAACCCCGAAGTATTTTCTTCTCCTCTCTCCGCAGACTGCTTCGCTCGACGGCGCTAACTGCGCGAACAACCGCTACCCCTGCTAACTCGTAGCGGGCTAGCCAGCGAAAGCGACGCGACGGAGGAGACGTCTCAAAATAAAAGAAAAGGATTTTGGAAGGACTCGCTCGCCTTATCTCGGACATGCCTCCGGAGAAAGGAAAGCGAAAGACAAGACTTCCAAGGAAAACCAGCAGGACGGTGAGCCCAACCTCGCGCGCCTGTCCCAGCGGATGCGGTTTCTCCCTCTCAGCGACGGACACCCACGAGGCCTGTCCCGTCTGCTTGGGGATGTTACACGCAAAAATGGCGCTGGATGTGCCCGACTCTTGCCCACACTGCAGCCAGATGCTGGAGGCGGTGAGGAGGCACCGGGCGGACTTCGTCGCCAAGGCCATGGGCGCCGCTGCGGCGCCAGCGGATCCGGACACCACTGAGCCCCTCACTCCCACGTCGGAGCTCGAGAACATGGCTCTGGATGACAGCACTTGAGTCGAATGGGGCGACAGCCCTGATGTGCTGGCTTCCATGGTGGACTTAACAGTCGAATTTGACACTCGAGGCATGATAAACGAGGACGAGATCTCGATTTCAGCCTCAGACGAATTTTCCGCGGAGGATGCAGACGTCGAATACGAGGAACAGGGAGAAGATCTCTCCCGCACCCCGGTACCTGTGCTCCCGGAGACCGACTTTTCCATTCCTGCTTTGTTCGACTTGTGTCACAGAGCAACGGACGCGGCAGATCCCATGGCCAGAACCTCCGCCTCGTCAAAAGGTCACGAGGCTGGCAGGAAACTATTTTACTCAAAGCAGCAGGCCGCCACGAGGCAAAGGATGCCCGTGTTCCCGGACTTCCTCACAGAACTGACTCGCACCTGGGCTCAGCCCAGAGCTCCCATGCTGTTGCCACTCTCGCAGTTTCTCGAATGTGGACGGGATGGATGAAGTGGGAATAGCCAACGTGCCTCAAATTGAGGACACGCTGGCGTCTCACCTGGCTCCCAAGTCATCCGGGACAAAACCAACTCTCCCCAGCAAAGCTTGTCGAGCTTCAGCTTCTCTGCTCGAGAAATGCTACAGAGCTCAGGGACTCGCGGCATGCGCGATGAACGCGTCTGCGTTGATCCAAGCTTACCTGGCTGAAAAACTGCAGGAGCTCCAGGTAACGATGGACAAACAAGCTGCCGCTGTCTTGCTAGATGAAGCCCGCAGGGCAACAGACTTTGTGCTCCGCATGATGGGAACAGCTGCTGTTGCTCAAGGCAAAGGCATGGCTGAGGTGGTCATCGCGACACGCCATCTGTGGATGACCCTAACCGACCTCCCGGAGGGACTAAAGGTGCCTTTTCTCCACAACTCGATAGAACCAACGGGATTGTTTGGGAAAGCGCTGGATCAAATTCAGACCAAGCTGGACCGGAGTCGCAAACAGGCAGAAGCTCTCCGGGTGGGCATTCCCAGGAGAACCTCCCCCCCCCCGGGAGTCAGGTGGGGGCAGACCTACGTAGCCTCGACACCACTTAGCAACACATGCCCC
>JBBPBX010018360.1:9017-30432 GCA_038048925.1 Garcialebias charrua | reverse complement strand
CTGTATTTTTAAGTGCTTTATAAATAAACTGGTATGGTACGGTATGGTATAGTATGTCTGTAACAGACAGCCACAGAGGCGCCTGCAAGCAGGCCCCACACTCCTCACAGAGACAGGTGAGGGGGGTCACGTGCTCCAGCCCCCGCTCCGTTGTAAACCACGGGTCGACAATACACAAACCAAACAAACCCGTGACACGTCCGCGCCCCAGGGATGCGCGCCGACAGAATCTGACGACCCACCTTCCTGGACACCTATTCAACGGCTCCCAGTAAGGGACGGGGGGCCACGGCAGAAGCCCACAGGCTACCACCAGCTTCACACGTTCACAAAGGCGGTTGTGATCAAACTGCTGTGTGCGTAAACAAACCGGGGCTGAATCAGATTCCTTCTTCCTTTTAATCGAAGAGAACTGAGCTCTCTGTCACCAACCAATTTAAAGTCTGCCAAACACAAAGGACCATCTCCACGTTATCACGTTGCAGCTGTCCCCTTATCATTGATGGGTGACACGCATTGTTCAAGCTGTGATCCTGCAGCAAGTGACCATACTCACTGTGCTGACTCAGTTCTGCTCTTAAACGATGTCCCCCCACCGGGTGAAACACAGACCCCGGGTGGTTTGTCTGGCTCCTGCGCTCTGTTAAGGCCGGAGACCAGTAAACCAGATCCAACCAGGAAACGGGTTGGGGTCGGGAGATCTGCTCGCTTACAAATCTCGCAGCTCCTCAGTCCCATGACCCCCAACAAAAAGAGGAAAAACAGACATTCTGTTGCACTTTTGTCTAATAATGACAACAGATTGCATCTGCCCTCAAACACTCTCGACCAGAGTAGTATGGCAGCACATCTGCAAAAAGGTCCTCTCCCTAACGTGATTGATCCTCAGGGGATCACGGAATCCAGGGCCCTTGGATGAGAACTGGTTCCACCAACTGCTCCTCTTCAGGGACACACCACGTCACCAGAAGGAGCAGTCTTGCCACTTAGGCTGGGAGCTGTGGAAAATTTCAGCTTGGTGGCAAAAAGGAACAAGCTGGTGGCATCAGGCCTGCCAGAAAATGTGGTAAATACCATTCAGAACGCCCGAGCTGTGTCAACACAGTCTCTTTACGCACAGAAATGGCGTATTTTTGAAGCTTGGTGCACAGAAAGAAATATTAGTTCTTATTCATGTGACCTGGCTCAGCTCCTGACTTTTCTTCAGGACTTACTGGAAAAAGGTCGTTCTTTCTCAACAATTAAGGTGTTCCTATCAGCAATTTCAGCCTGTCACGAAGGCTGGAGAAACAGGACACATGGCGCGTATCCATTCATAATAAGATTTATGAAGGGCGTACTAAGAAAGAGACCCCCCAGCAGGATCCTGACCCTGGATGGGATCTAATGCCCCTTTTCCACTCGCTCGGCGCAGAGCGGATCAGTCTGGTCCGGTCTGGTTCAATTCGGATCGGCTCACATCAGCTCTGTCTCCATTCACTTCTGTAGCCCTTGGGTGGGCGGGGTGTAGGATCCTACTCTCTCACACGTGGTGGATGTAGTGTTCCCTTAACTATTATCTTTTGCCATGATATCTATTATGTTCGAGCTCCAACAATATGATCAGCTACGCTTTGGTTTGGTGCGGGCGAGGACAAGCTCAGATGGAGGATCTGTTGTTGTTGTTCTGAAAAGACCCATAATGCACCTTACCCCAATAAAAGACAAATGTATGATAAGTTGTCTGAATCGAGTGTTTGAAAAAAAAACATTTGTTTGAGAAGGGGCAGATATAATAAGATTATTTTCTTCTTCTGCTTCCTTTCATGTCATGTATTGTTTTATTTCTTGTTGTTCTGTAAATAGTAGTCTTGTTTTTTTTAATCTGGAATGAATTTTTTTTTTAAGAAGAACGTTGTACCATGTGGGAATTGAACCCACTAGGTTTGGAACGGCAACCCAACACTGTTTCCACTACGCCATTGAGGCATATTGCTTTATCTCGGTCAACTTCTCCTTTAAACGAACCGCCCCTCATAGAATTCTGGCTACGCCCATGTGTTATGACGTGGAGGACGGCGCGCTTCAGCTCTTCTGAACCCTCCTCTGAAATCAGTCCGGAATCGCAGTGCGGCGCGGCTCATATGTGAGGTGAAAAATGCGTCCAGCCCACTTCTGGCACACATATATTATGCAATAACCGACCCGAACTGGCAAGTGGAAAAGGGGCATTAGTCTGGTCTTGGGGGCTCTCTGTGATCCCCCATTCGAGCCACTGAGCGAGATTAAGATAGATTTATTATCTTATTAAACCGTTCTACTCCTGGCCCTTTGCTCTGCGAAACGCGTGGGTGACCTCCATGCCTTGTCTGTACATCCAATGTGTACCAGATTCGCCCCTGATGGGTCAAATGTCACCTTAAGGCCTAATCCCGCATATATCCCCAAGGTCCTAACTTTAAACCCTAGAACTCTGGACTTTGATCTCTCCTCTTTTCCACCTGCTCCTGTCCTCAATCAGGAACAGGAAAGGCTGAAGGCTCTCTGCCCTGTGAGAGCTTTAAGCACTTACATGCAGAGAACAGCCGAATGGAGAAAAACAAATCAACTGTTTGTGTGCTTTGCAG
Source organism: Garcialebias charrua (assembly GCA_038048925.1). Classification (NCBI taxonomy): domain Eukaryota; kingdom Metazoa; phylum Chordata; class Actinopteri; order Cyprinodontiformes; family Rivulidae; genus Garcialebias; species Garcialebias charrua. Next base: position 27,826 of record JBBPBX010018360.1, on the reverse strand, counting down.
CACCTGCTACCGGAAAGGCCCTATCAAAGCAATGCCTCTTAAGCCTGGGATATAGTTGACGCGTCGCATAGGGCGCGCGGCCAAAGTGACGCAATCGTGAAGTCCCCGCCCCCGCGCTTTGGCCAGCGCGTTGGTTTCGCGCGTGGTCGTGCACCTCCCAGATTTTGAAGCTCCGCAAGCCTAGCGCGCGCGCCAAATTGATTGACAGGTCGGGTAGGGACCTCACCGACAGCCTTCACGCCAGAGCCTGCAGCTGTCTGCGCCGCTGTGGTCGTGGAAACGGCGTCGCGACGCATGGAGGAATGTTTTTTATGTGATTCAAATGTATTAAATTCCCCGAGCGAGCGGAAAGCCATTTGTTTTTGTTGTGTGATTTCAAACAGTTCTTCTTCTACGGTAGATTTCTTCTTCTACACCCTTTCTTGCAACATATGCACAGGTTTTAGAGGGTACTGCCACCTGCTGGTCAGTAAAAGAACAGCACTTTGCCATGCGCTGCCGTGCCACACTATAAACGCATGCACAGTGCGCGCGCAGCACGCGCGCTCCAGCTTGCGGACCAAAGCGCGACTATATCCGAGGCTTTACACTGGGTGACTAAGGCCATAAAAAGGGCTTACAGTAGCAAAGGCCAACAGGTGCCCTCTGGAGTGCACGCTCACTCTACTCGGGGCTTGGCCACCTCGTGGTCACTGTTCAAGGGTGTACCAGTTGCAGACATTTGTGCTGCTGCAAACTGGAGCTCAATAAACACTTTTGCAAAGCATTACAGTTTGGATGTTACTGCGTGTGATGTCACTCAGGCTGTCCTTTCTAACACACAGTAGAAAGTAGCCTTGAGATGCCTGCTGATCAAGGGCAGACGTTCACACTAGCATGCATTTTACTGAGCATTTCAAGGGCGTGAATGAATTACGTTCCCATAGCATATGTTGCACCGAGAGACATGACTGAAAGGGAACTGAAAGTTATGCACCATAACTCATGTTCCCTGAAGGAAGGGAAAGAGGTGCAACATATCTGGCCCTTTTCAATGCTGAAAGCTCGGTGAAGTGCATTTTGGAGAAAGTTGGATGGGTTGCGCCAGAGGCCCCGCCCTCTGGCGCAACGCTGACGCCCCTGCCGTAAAGGCGTGAATGTATTCCTTCAGGTAATCGTGCGGGGGGCGCAATTACCATAGCATATGTTGCACCTCGTTCCCTTCCTTCAGGGAACATGAGTTATGGTACATCCAGACCGAACGCGTTTTGAGCTGCATGAGCGTCCGGTTTACATGCAAAGTCAATGGGGGACGCGCCTCCAGGAGCGTCTAGGGGTCGGGCGTCGCGTCACGTGCGTGTTGAGCGTTTTGGAAGTCGTTTTCCGTGCACGTGAGCCCGCGGCAGCCTCCACAGCACGCGTTGATCATGCTGAAGATTTCGCCGTTCAACGCTCTGTCAACCAATCAGGGAGAGTCGGGGAGGAGAGAGAGGGGAGTCAGCTATGTGACGCGGTAACGAGGGGACGGGTGTTGCGCAACTGTGTGACGTATTGTTTGTGAGACACGGAAATAACCCGCAAAGTCGTGTTCAAGTATGGAGGAGAAATAAAAAGGACCTTGCCTGGCGGAGTGCCAATGAGGAAGTCGGGATATCGGGTAAGTTTTGAATTGTGAACTTTTCACGTTTAGCAAGTTAAGCTCTGCTAACTCCCCCCCCCCCGCCACGCCGCCGCCGCTCACGTTCCGGTTTGAACACCACTGGGGTCCAGTGCGTCCACCTCGAGGCGTTTCGTGCTTTTTTGCCGTTGAAAAGGCGCTCGGTCTGGATGTACCATCATGGTGCATAACTTTCAGTTTTGTCAACTGTTGTTTCTGAACTGTCAGCACCATTTATTGTTTTGTTTAAATATTACAAAAGAATTGACAGTGACGATTATAATCAGTATTATTAAAAAAAACATATAGTTTCCGTTTCTAAAACTCAAAATCTTTAACAGCATCATCTCCAGTACAAATATGTCAGTATTATTTAGTCATGACCTTTTGACTCTTCACCCTTGCATGAAGGAGGGCCTGTGTGGGAAATTCAGAACAAGTTCTGGTTTTACTCCAAAACCCTAAACTTAATTCTGCCCATTATGGAGGGAGCAATGAAAGAGTGTGGGTCAAGATGTTCCTGATGACATCACCATATGCTGTTTATTTTCTCAAACAACATAAATCTCCAAATCCAGGAGGAAACGATGCGACGGAAAACTTCAGCTTGAAATATTTGTTTGCCGATTCTATGAGTTTGAACTTAATGCATCAAGTTTTGCATTGAAAAATCCTAGTTTTGAGGGTGTTAGAATTGTGTTTTCAGCATTTTGCAACAGTGAGGGACATTTAATTCACAAAATCAAAAGCTTTGGGAGGAGAAGTTCACACTTCAGTTCATGAGCAAATGAACTGAGAGGGTCTGAGAGAAATGAAATTTCAACCATGTGTATGTCCTGTACATATTGCAGTTTTGACAATAAAGTTGACTTTGACTTTGAAATCTTGTTCCTATACATTATTAAGACTTTAGTAAATGTTTCTGCATCATTTTATTGACCGAAATGCAATTTTTACCACAATTTTTTATAAATAAATCAAAGGAAAATATAATATTTTATTGTCTCGTCTAATTCACAAGGCTCCCTTTGAAAACAATGCACTTTTACGTCATGTACCGGATGACATGATATAAATTAGCTCCTGTAGGAAATCTCTTAGAACAACAACAGCTTTCCTCAAGATCTCTTTCAAATTGGAGGATTTGTTCAAAATCCAAATAATCTACCACCAAAAAAAGTTTTGGTCATGGCAGCAGATTTGTCAGAGCAGTGAAGACTTTAGTAACCCGAGGAAATGAAATATCATATTTAATTATCTCTTAAGTCATGAAAAGGTCGGGCATTGTTGTCACATCACTGATGGGGTTTCAAGTTTCGGGCAGTGCAAGGTGATGGTTGTGTTTCCCAAAAGTGAGAGAAGAAGGTGAATGTTATCACACACACATGCACACACACACTGCAGGGCTGGGCTCTGGGAAAACTGGCCGTCCTGTTATTAGAACTGCTTGTTTTTTTTACCTGATTTTAAAGACGAGTCCCTCCATGTGTTACAAGTTGTACTACAGGAAGTTTTGTGATTGTGTATGGATAAAAACAAGTATAGAACATTCTGTGTGTCATTTTGGTGCTTTTGAAGATCTTCAAATGTCATTTTACATCATTCAGTGAACATGATAAAAAGGTTGGGTGTCATGTTTAGTCACCATCATCTTCTGTTGGCATGATAAGACATGAAAACTAGTACAAAATGCATTATTACTTACCTGTAATTCAGTTCAGTTCAGTTTATTTATATAGCACCATCATAACAGAAATTGTCTCAGGGCACTGAACAAAAACATCCACATACATAAAAAGTCAAGTTATCTGTCTTAAGGAAGGAAGCCAGCAGATTGTGTTGAATCTTCACTTTATCTCCCTTCCTGAGCAAGCACCAAGGCAACAGTGGGAAGGAAAAACTCCCTCAGAATAGGAAGAAACCTCCAACAGAACCATGCTCAGGTCAAACGAAGTGGCATCTACTTCGACCTGCTGGGGTTTGAGAGGACAGGAAGGAGAAACGGACACAGAATGGCAGGTCCAGGTGAACTTTCTATAGGAGGAAAGACAAATAAATAAAAATAAAAACACACAAGATAGAAATGCAGTAATTACACATACAAACTGTTCATTTGTATTCATTAGTAACTATTTATTTGAGGAAATGTGGTCAATTCGCCTTCCAGCAGTCTAATGGCTCCGGCAAAGCTGAGCGTCCTGCCTATACGCCACTCTACACGCGCATTCTGTGCACACGCGTTCGCTGGCACAGCTCTGCTTTCTTTCTCACGTTAAATGCTCACGTTTTCGCTTCAAATCCTTGTTGTAATGTGAGCAGCTGCGCACGAAGCAGGACAAACTTAGGTCGCTGATTGGTCACTTGCTGACACGCCTACTGAAATGATTGACAGCTCGAGCGGGACAACCAGCTGGCTTCAGCTGCGGTAGCTCGTCTGCAGCCGTTGCGGTCTTTCTAACTTTATGTGTTAATAAAAACTAATAAAAAGTGGGGAAAAAACAGGGAGCGCTTTTCCTGCAGCCCACAGCCCACAGGAAATATTTAAAACCTCCCGCAGCCAGGTAGGACCTGAATTCATTCATTTCAGTCATGGAGTGAACGGAGGATTAAGCTTTTACTTGACTTTTGGCAAAAAAACAAAACAAAAGTCCTGATCAGCGATGAAGAAGGGGAATTTAATTCATTTGTGTAACATACAAAACAGTCCGGCGCCGGGGAAGTTTATGGTCAGACACCGCGCAAGCGTGCGCGGTCGTAAAAAAAGAGCTTTGCGCGTTCGTGCCCTGAGGGGCTACGCTTGTGCCTTGGCGTACGTACGTCGTACAGAGGCGTACAGGCAGTACACGCAGGTCTACCGGGGGCTTAAGCCTATAGCAGCATAACTAAGGGATGGGTCATGAAACCGAAGCCGACCCTAACTATAGGATTTATCAAAAAGGAAAGTCTTGAGCCCAGTCTTAAAACTGGACAATGTGTCAGCCTCACAGATAGAAGCTGTTTGTTCCACAAGAGAGGAGCCTGATAACTGAAAGATCTTCCTCCCCTTCTGCTTTTGGAAACTCACAAGCCTGCAGTCTGAGAACGAAGTGCTCTGTTAGGAAAACATGGAACAATAAGATCTCAAATATAAGATGAAGCTAGGTTGTTGAGGGCTTTGTAGGTTATAAGTAAAATTTTGTATTCCAATCTGAATTTGATAGGGAGCCAATGGAGGGAAGCTAAAACTGGAGCTATCTCCTAACTCATTAAAACTCTGGCAGCGGCATTTTGGACTAACTGAAGACTTTTTAAAAGACGTTTTTGGACACGCAGATAATAAACCATTGCAATAGTCCAGTCTAGACGTGACAAATGTATGATTCAGTTTTTCTGCATCATTTTTAGATAAGATGCTTCTAATTTTAGTGATATTACACGGGTGGAGGAAAGCATGTGTACGTGGAGACAAAAACACACCTTCTCCAATGCAAATGTGTTGCTTTTTAACTAGATGACTATATCAAAAGTGACTAAAAATGTACACTTTCATAATTTTGCTCTGAATGAATATCAGCTGTATGACTCCAACTTCTGTGTTCACAGGTGAATGGATGTTTTAGGATCCGACTGAATCTGACGGTTTGGCTGCTCCTCTTGGTGAGGTGGGGATCCTTCGCCTTATTGAGCAAATGAAAGTCACTCAGAATATTACTACAGGAACAAAACTTCTTGGTAACTTAAAGGAAAACATCAAAGTTCATGCTCAATAATCCAGGGGGGAAAAATCCAACAAAGTTCAGCCAGGTCATCTGAGCAGTTCCTTTCCTTTTTTNTTGAGACGTTCAGTCCTTCATCCAAAAGACTTCCTCAAAATTTTTATCAGGATTATTGAGCATGAACGTTGATGTTCTGAACCACTTTGGCAATGGCTGCCTCTGAGGAGTCAATGGGGGGAGAGGATGGGCCCCAGAAATCATCTTATCACCAGCAAACTGGATGGTCCACTATGTGAGTGTGCTGCTTGTGGGACTGAGTTTGTTGTGGCTCCTCAGGACTGATGAAGTCCTTTGGATGAAGGATGAAAAGACTCAAAAATTTAATTAAAAAAAACATCCAGATGACCTGACTGAACTTTGATGAATTAAAGGAAAACCCCTGAAACATCTTGGTTGTATGCTGTTTATTCAACACTAAAGCATTGCAGTGTTGATTAGAAGCAACACACAGCAGCAGATTTAATTTGACTAATCCACTCAGACCTCAAAGGAAATGCTGCAGATTACGGCTGGAATAAATGTCACAAGTTCCCTGGAAATAAGTTCTGGGGCTTGAAGGTTCAGTAGCAGCTTCAGTTGAAACCAACCTCATGTGTTCAAAGACATGACCGAGAGAATTAGCATCAGCCTCTTATAGTGAGTTCTGATGTGAATTTTAAGGACAGATTTGGAAAGAATCCTGTTTTCCGAGCCCCGTGTGATGAAAGTTGTGTCTGCAGCAGTTCAGCCAGAGTCCACAGGGTCCCTCTGCGGCGGTCAGGGTGCACCACTGCATAGACTCTGCTAATTGAAAGGGGGTTTACTATGGATACAGCTGGATCATTCAAAACAAAGAACACCTCTACCTGGAAGTGAAACGGAGCAAAGACGATATATGGATTACTGTCCATGTGTGAAAATCTTCAGACTGTATGACCAGATGGAAACTGGTCAGCTGAACCTTTCAGCTGTGACTTCAACACAATGCAAACAAAACTGAACGTTGCACCCAAACTTATCTTATAAAAACTGAGGTGCTAACTGGTTCACAACAATTAAACAGTAAGCAAATGAAACCTTAAAAGCTACTCATTGGAAAGACAAACTGTTCCAAACTAAAGTTGTAGCTCAGCTGATAATTGGAATCATTAGAGCTTTGTGGTTTTCATTTACGGGCATTGATTCCAGAATTTTAATTAATTTAGCAGGAAAAGCTATGATGGGGAGATCCTGCTTTTTTTTCTTCATAAACCACAACAATGTGATGACAACAGACCCCTGAGAGCTGCTGGACTTTTGCTGCCCTCAGCGTTTCCTCAGATTGATGTCATGATGCTTTGGAAAATATTCAACTGTGCTTCACTGAAGGATGACAGAATGAGTTTTAAAGAAATTACACTTCATCCACAGAATTACTTGAGAAATGCACATCAGCCACCTCCTTGCATGACACAGTTTTAGCTCATTTTTAGCACTTTTTGTGTTTGAGGTGACTCTCAGCTACTACCACAATGAAGTTTAGTTCAATGTTTGTTAAACTGAGCTTTATACATTCTTGTTTTAGCTAAGGTCTATTAGTTGTGGCAGCAGTCTGGAATCAGACTCCAAACTGTTACTGGTGCATCCAGTGATTACTCTATGAGCAATTCATTGACATCATACTGATTCATGAGATATTATATTAACAGACACGGAAATGAGCGCACATACCGAGGTAGTTACATGATCACCTACCTTTCATGGCAGTGGGAGATAACAAACTCCAGCATGAACTTCTTACAGAGCTATTTTGATTGTTGAAGATTGTTTTTATAATTCCAGCAGGTTAAAAGTTGTAAGATCTGCAGTCCACTTGGTGAAAGACCACCGTGAAGAAAGAAATCAAATCCATCAAACACCGTCCGTTAGAGATTTAAAAAGTTGTGTCCTTGTCTCCGTCTGTTGCTTCATTCAGACAAATATTTACCAGCTAAATGTTTCTGAGGCCATGAAAACATCTGTGTGGTTTTAAAGCAACACAATTCAATAAAAAGCTGCTTTTCTGGCCTTCTTTGTTGTAAACGTGTCGGGTGATGAAAAATAATATTTCATGTGAGGAGATGAAGTTATTTCTGATTTTGTGCCATTGCAGTGTCAGAACGGTAGAGGAAATGAGTCACAGTAAATTAGTTTGCATAAAAAACATGTTGAAGTAACTGGCATCCTTTTGTTGTATAAGTACTTGTAACTAAAAAGCGTCATAATAGTTATTTGTTTTCTTTATCGATTTCCTGTCATGATGTTTCAGGTTTGCCCACTGACATTTGATTTTATTTATGCTATAAGTGAATCCTGTTTAGTCTCTAATCTCTTTCCATTGACTTTGCCTAAAATGTTGTGAGAGGTGTTTATAACGACCATCTGCTTATCCAAATCTGACCACCACTGTTGCTTTTGGACTCGTTTTTGCTGGAGGACTCAGGGGGATTATTTTGACTCACTTCCAGGAATCTGCATCATTCCGTGGTTCATTTTTACCCTCCTCTCTCTCAAATCCCTGAACTACTTACACATCAGAAACGTTAGCATATTAACATTTCTTCGTTAACAAAAATAACTCCTGGAATGCATTTGTTGAAATTTCAGCTGCTGGAATGTCACACGAGCTCTGCTCAGAAACTTGGTCTCATTTTGTGTCATTAATGAGACTAAATGATCACGGCCTAATTGAAATGTAGTAAACTCGTTGCACTGATGTCGAGTTTAAACTGCAGTAATTAAACAATGGAAATTTCAAGTAAGTCAAAACCAAGAAGTGAATGGTGGTTAGACCAGTGGCGATGTTAACCTCTTTTTGGAGTGCTCAAGCACCCCTAAATTTTAACACAGCACCCCAGAAAAATAAAGCACGAGTATAAAAAAGGGGATGGGGGTTCTGGGTTTGGGTTCTGTTTATTGCATTTATGGTGCAACAAAATAAACCAATTTAAAAGGTAACAGATCATTGCAATACTTGGTTTATTTACATAATGACATTAACTGGGTGTATCCCAGATGGGATGGGTTAAATGCAGAGAACTAATTTTGCTATTGTATGGGAACATACAATGACGACAACACATAGCACTTATTTTATTATTACTGGATGTCCGGCCCCTGAACTGCTGGTTTTCAGTAACTGTGGTCCCCTGAGCAGTTTAGTTGACTAGCCCTGGGTGGAAAACAGACCCAAACCTAAATGGAGTATGGAAAAATGTAAAAGATGGATAAAGCCCTGCGGCTGACTATCCTGTTAGGATAGGCTAAGTGCTTGGTAAAATACAGTATTGTACGTATAAGGTGCAGTTTGGACGTATTTTCCGACTTACGACAAAATTCGAGTTACGACGCAACGTAGGAACGGATCTCCGTCGTAAGTCGGGGACCACCTGTAATATAATTTGTGTTATATTTTACATTTTTATTTTATATTTAATATTTTACAATATTTTTGTTATAATTATAAAATTAAAAAAGGGTTGAAAGAATGAAAAATGACAATGTATGCTTAATGATTAAATTAAAGGTTAATGCTCGAAGCTAGTTGTGCATTGTTTCGTGTGTTTTGGATGTAGATATAGCTATGTTTCAACTTGGTTGCATAAGTTTAGTGTTTGCTATGATCAGATAACACTAAACTGATTTTGTACAAAGCGTTTATTGTGCAATGTAAAGCAGCATCTTAGCTAGCGCATCTGTATTCTACACCGCTAGCTTAGCGCTACTTCTTGTTGTGCCGAGCTCTCTAAAATTATTGAATCAAGTGTTTCCTTATGGAGGTAAATGTAACTGTTTAACAACCAATTAAAAAAACACCAGAATGCAAGAAATAGCATCTACAGGTGACCCCCGATTTACGAACGAGTTAGGGACCTAAGAACGGTTCGCAGCTCGATCCGTTCGTAGGTAGGGGGTGAAAATTATATTTAAAAAAAAAATTATTCATTCATTCATTCATTCAACCTTTATTTATCATGCTAACGGAGCGCGCGCACACATTTAAGCATGTACAGTAGTGTACTGTAATGTTAAACATTGCTATTCACATTTACAGAATAAATAAAAATATATTTTCTTACTTTGAGATGGTCAAAGCCGACATAGGTTGCCATGCGTTGATTGTTTTCGGGCCAAGCAGCGCGGGGGCCGGCAAGCCACCGCAGCTGCTCCAGACCTGTGTTAGCTAGCTGGCTAGCTTCTGCTAGCCAAGCCATGAGCTAGTGTTGGAGCGGCGGCGCGATCAATCTGCAGCTGCTGCTCCAGCCGCTGCTCCAGCCTGAGACGTCCACAGAGCTATTCCAGCTAGTAATTAATCCATATGATGCGATCCTGGTCACCAGTGTTCAAAAGGCCGGCTCCCGTGTTAGCTCCAGTGTTAGCTCTGGAGCTAGCCAGGCCGGAGGTGTAGCCAGGCCGGCCGGAGGTGTTCGCACGGCGGCCTGGCACGATCGGCGATAAATCCGCTGCTGCCTGAGACATCCACAAAGTTCACAGAGACGTTTCCAGCTAGTAATTAATCCATATGAAGCCATCCTGGTCACCAGTCTTCGTCCGGCTCTCGGCAGCTAACCTAAGATGGCGTCCGGTGTTCTACATTAATTTGTGACCGGAGACCCCAGTGACTGAACCTAAAATAGCGTCCGGTGTTCTACATTAATTTGTGACCGTGTAAACTGAAGACCTACTTCCTGTTGCCCAAGATTGCTCAAAAATTGCTCAAAAATGATCAGAAATGATCTTTTTTATCATAATTATTATTTATAAAGCCTTTAAAACAACCAGAACATGAAATTAAGAACATTTAAACACAAAAACACAAAAAAAAAAAAATTTTTTTTTTTTTTTTAATACAGTAATTTCATATTTTTATTAAATATGATATGTTCGTAGGTCCCGTGGTTCGCAGGTCGATGGGGTCGTAGGTCGGGGGTCACCTGTACCTTACTTTAATGTCTGGGGGAACACCCCCAGACCCCTCCTCCCCCCTTCAGTGTGTCCACCCCACATTAAAAATGCATCTGACGCCAATGGCCACCACATTCATTCATTCATTCAACCTTTATTTATACAGGCTAGCCTCGTTGAGTCACGGGGACTCATTTACAAGAGGGACCTGTCTCACTCACACCAAACAACCATCCACTCTCACACTCACACCTAGGGTCAATTTAGAGTCACCAATCAGCCTAACAAGCATGTTTTTTGGTCTGTGGGAGGAAACCGGAGTACCCGGAGGAAACCCACGCATGCACGGGGAGAACATGCAAACTCCACCCAGAAAGGCCCCGGACCGGGATTTGAACCGGCAACCTTCTCGCTGAGAGGCAGCAGCTCTACCAGTTGTGCCACCGTGCTGCCCAAAGCACGGTGTTCAAGCCAAGAGCCGCTCTTGTTCAAGCCAAGAGCCATTGTCAGCACTGGGGGGGGCTAAGCGCCCCTAAAGGTCAGATTCTAGAACCACCCCTGGGTTAGACTCATGAAGCAGCTGCTGGTTGTCAGAAAGTGTCTTTCTCTGAACAGAATTTGACACATGGCTTCTAAAATCTCATTTGTTTAGTTTTGTTATTGTTGAGTGAGTTGACCTGTAAACTCAGACTGAAGTCGGCCAAGGAGACGGAGGGCAAAGTTGGCAGAGCAACAGCCAAATGGTTGACAGACAGACCTCACTGTTCAGAACCACATACATGAACTTCACTTTAAATGCTTGTTGCATTTATCTGATTTTATCCCCTCTTTTCCATGTCCTCCACTGTCACTAAAGCCAGTCAGCTGGTCACTTTTGGTTTGTTCTTTTACTTTAAATCCATCATACACACTGAAATATCTTCAGAAGTCCAGGAGAGCACAAAGCTGCTAAATTCCACACCTTCTGTTGGAAAATGTTGAACTGCTGACAGGACTCAACCTTTTTACTGGACTCTGAGGATAAACAAGATGAATGGATTTCATACTTTTTAGTGCAACCCTGTTTCTGAAAACGTTGGGTCGTTGTCCTTTCATCTAATCAGTTCATCCATTCATTCATCCGTCCATTTTCTTGACTCGCTTTTTCCTTTCCGGGCCACAAAGAGCTGGTGTCTATCTGCACTAGTCACTGTGCGAGAGGTGGGGGACACCATGGACAGGCCGCGAGACGAGTCCACAGGGACATAAAAAGACATTGGGTCGTTGTGTAAACGTAGATAAAAATCAAATGCAATGATTTTCAGATCTCATAATTTTATTCACAACGAAACACAGTAAACAAAACAGAAATGTAAACTAAGAAATTGAACAATGAAAAAAAAAAAAAGGTATTTTTATGAATAAATAAATACATATACCGTAATTATAAAAATTCCTATTTGTACCGCTTCCTAACTATAATCCACTGTGAATAAAATATGTGTTTAGAAGATTTCCAAAGCATTGTTTATTGTTTTAATTTACATTTTTACACAACGTCCCACCTTTTTTTGGAGTTGAAGCTTAATTTAAAAGCACAAATTGAACATGAAATGCTGCATTTATAACAAAGCTGCAATGCTGTCATCACTGTGAATGGAAGACTGATGACCTCGCCATTTTGTGTTTTAAAGCAAATAAATAATGCAACTGTAAAATTAATCTGATTTTATTTATTTATTTGTCTGTTCTGGAGACTGAAAGTCCAGCTTTATTGCTCTGATGATGGTATTTTTGTACCTTTATAGTCACCTTGTAGGGATGTTGTGACATCATTGGGGCTGATTATTTACACAGCAGTGTACTTTTACAGCTCAGGACCACAGGCAGAGCTAATACATTTAAAGTGCATTAAAGACTAAAGCACTGTAATCCATACGCAGAGAGGACTTAACATCCCATGATTCATGGTGTACAGAAGGACTTTCCAGTAAGTTTGGAGTTTCCCAGCCCTGGCATCACTTTGGTGTTTACAGCCTGCCCAGCTCCTTTTTCTCTGCAGCCGAAACAAGAGGCAGTGCTTCATCTCTCAGAGAGGTGTTTTGTTCTGTCTTTTAAGGTCGGCTGCAGACAAAGACCCTTCTCTGCCTCTCCTCAGTGTAAACACGTCGACGCTTTAACAAATGTGTGATGGCTGCAGAGTCAGAGAGGGAGAAGAGCACTGACGTCTCATGTGTCCCATCTGTTGTTCTCAAACCGACCATTTACAGTCACAACGCTGCACTCTGGGAACAGCAAAGCACTGGAACAAACACAGGTGAAAACGATATATATATATTTTTTTACAAATTCACGTCACCGTCTTTGTTACATCATCTCAGATCAAAGAACAGAACAAAATATTCAGTATATTTCATTGTGTTTTGAGACATTCAGGTGCAGGTCTGCAGTAAACGTTGGCTCATGGGTCTACGTTGGTAAAATTCCAAACTCCACCAGATGAACTCCAGTGACTTCTTCTGTATTCTGTCTTCGATTCTGGCAACATTTCCAGTGAAGCAACAACTGAAGGAGTTCAAGTTTCTGACAAATCAGTTTAAAACTGTCATTTCGGTATTGGGTTGTCTCTTAAATGAACATCAACGTGTGGACTCGGAGGCTATTTAACCGCTAAGCTTTAATTGTAAATATTCAAAGTTACTGTATACATTAAAAGGGATTAATCAAGACTGCTGCTCATTTAGAGTTGTTTCAATTTAACTTTCAGTGAATTTTCTCCATTAACACATTTTATTCTCAGTGAAAGCTTCTTTGAAAAAGAAGAATTTTCTGCTAATGTAGGAGTTTTTCAATCATGGACTATGTTTTTTTGTTTGTTTGTTTGTTTTCTGGTAGCTTTTTGTGTTTTTTATTCATCAACTTATTTTCCCTTTTTTGTTTCTTGTTGTGGGTGGCGCAGTGGCACAATTGGTGGAGCTGCTGCCTCTCAACGAGAAAGTCGCTGTATCGAATCCCAGCCGGGAACCTTTCTGGGTGGAGTTTGCATGTTCTTCCCGTGCATGCATGGGTTTGGGTTCCTCCCACAGACCAAAAACATGCATGTTAGGCTGATTGGAAACTCTAATTTGTCCCTATAGGTGTGAGTGAGAGTGAATAGTTGTTTGTCTCATGTGTCTCTATATGTGGCCCTGTGATGGACTTGTGACCTGTCCAGGGTGTCCCCCCACCTCTCGTACAGTGATAGCTGGATATGGGCACCAATGACCTCGAAAAAGAAGAAGTGGGTAAAAGATAATGGATGGCTGGATGGATAAAATGAGTTAAAAAGGAGGAAAAAGGAGGTGCCATGGATGCATCCCTATCTACCTGGCAGAGGTGNTTACTGTATACATTAAAAGGGATTAATCAAGACTGCTGCTCATTTAGAGTTGTTTCAATTTAACTTTCAGTGAATTTTCTCCATTAACACATTTTATTCTCAGTGAAAGCTTCTTTGAAAAAGAAGAATTTTCTGCTAATGTAGGAGTTTTTCAATCATGGACTATGTTTTTTTGTTTGTTTGTTTGTTTTCTGGTAGCTTTTTGTGTTTTTTATTCATCAACTTATTTTCCCTTTTTTGTTTCTTGTTGTGGGTGGCGCAGTGGCACAATTGGTGGAGCTGCTGCCTCTCAACGAGAAAGTCGCTGTATCGAATCCCAGCCGGGAACCTTTCTGGGTGGAGTTTGCATGTTCTTCCCGTGCATGCATGGGTTTGGGTTCCTCCCACAGACCAAAAACATGCATGTTAGGCTGATTGGAAACTCTAATTTGTCCCTATAGGTGTGAGTGAGAGTGAATAGTTGTTTGTCTCATGTGTCTCTATATGTGGCCCTGTGATGGACTTGTGACCTGTCCAGGGTGTCCCCCCACCTCTCGTACAGTGATAGCTGGATATGGGCACCAATGACCTCGAAAAAGAAGAAGTGGGTAAAAGATAATGGATGGCTGGATGGATAAAATGAGTTAAAAAGGAGGAAAAAGGAGGTGCCATGGATGCATCCCTATCTACCTGGCAGAGGTGCTTGAGTACCTGACCGCCGAGATCCTGAAGCTGGTAGGAAATGCTGCTCGTGACTACAAGAAGACCAGGATCATCCTCTGACACCTGCAGCTGGCTGTCTATGATGGGAAGCTCAATGAGAGACCACCGCTCAGGGAGGAGTTCTGCCCAAGATTCAGGTGGTCCTGCTGCCCAAGAAGACCGAGACATCCCTCAAGTCCAAGTAGACAGATCAACAGCAACCAGTTTCTTCAGATCTGCTCTAAGACAGACTGCTACAAGAGATCCTTCCTGCCCACAGCCATCAGCATCTATAACAGCTCCAATGAAAGCAGGATGATGATGAACTACAACACTTAATTCCCCTTTGGGATTAATGAAGTATTTTTGAATTGAATGTAATAATTCTGGTTGTTTTATGTTTCTGTTTAGTTTCTGGTCACCAGTTCATTTCTCCAGCAGGCTCTGCTCCTTCAGCTCCTGCCCCTCCCACTTTTTACCTGTCCCCAGTTGTCATTGTGCCAGCTGTTTCCACTTCACTCATCAGCTCGTCCAGTCACTTCACCTGCAGTCTACTGTGTGGACTTTACGCCCCTCTTCTGGTTCTCCTTCCTTTTTTTTTTTTTTTTTTGTAGTTGCTGCCTTGTCAGTATTGTTTGTTTGATTTAATAAAACCTTAAATGTTCACTTACAGTAGATTCCTGTGTGCAATCCTCTACATTTTCAGAGTTTGCATGTGGGGGTCATTACTGATTCTTTGCTAATTCTTGGGTGGTCTTTAGATGTAAATAGTTCTGCAACATATTTAATTTCATTTTCATTTATTTATTTTATTAAAAAATACATAACAAACACATGTAGGCCTCTTATAAAATTTTAAAATTAAAATTAAAGGCAGCAGAAAGAAGAAAAAATCTTATTATATCTGCCCCTTTTCAAAACAATCAATTCAAACAATAATTATCTATAAGTAACAAAACCTCAATTTACCAATTCCAACACATTACACATTAAACTACTTCATACATATTTCTTCAACAATTCATTTTTGATCTTTTTTTAAAACACAAACATTGACATTGCTTTTTTCACATCACACTCTGTCATTCCACAATCCAACTCCCTGGACTGAGGTAGACCGTCCCTTCAAACTAGTTCTATATTGTGTCTTTACAAATACATCAGTTCCCTTAATAATAATAATAATAATAATTAATTCAATTTATAACGCACTTTTCATTACTGAAAATCTCAAAGTGCTACACATATATTGAATGCTACACACATTCATAAACCGGTGGCGGCAGACTACCATGCAAGGTGCTTTCCAGTCCTACCGGGAGCAACTCAGGGTTAAGTGTCTTGCCCAAGGACACAACGACACATGGTGCGGGTCCCGGGAGTCGAACCGCCAACTTTCCGATCGGGAGACGACTGCCCTTACCACTACGCCACAGCCGCCCCTTTAGGTTATAACAGCTTGTACTTTTAACAAAATGTGTCTGAATATTTAAAGGTAGTGCGTTGTTATGAGCTTTATACATTACCATTAAAATATGGTAATCTAAATCATGGAACTTAATTTCAATTGAAAAAATAATATACTAGATGGATGACAGTTTTCTTGCAACAATCCTTACAACTCTTTTATGTAAAATAAAAATAGGTTTTGTAATAGTTTTACATGCTTTTCCCCAAACATCAATACAATAAATTAAATGTGGAACAATGATTGTGTTATACAACAAATACAACGCTTTGTCATTCAATAGGTCCCTGACTTTATATAGTACAGCAATGGGTTTAGATATTTTCAGTTTTTACAGAATCTATATGTTGTTTCCAAGTCAATTTGTCATCAATGACAACACCCAAGAACTTGACCTCACTCACTCTACAGATCTCACCACCCTCAATTGTAAATGAAACATCTCCCGTTTTCTTTTTATTACTAAATATCATATAATAAGTTTTGTCTAGATTTAATGATAATTTATTTAGTTTAAACCAAGTCTGTATTTTGACAAACTCCCTCTTCATCAATTCCAACATCTGTTCCACATCCTCACCCAAACAAAAGAAAGTAGTATCATCTGCAAAGAGGACACATCTGAGGAGTCCCGACACATTTAGCAATTCATTGACATATAAAATAAATAACTTAGATCCAAGTACAGAGCCCTGTGGAACTCCGCATGTGATATTACAAAAATTAGATCTTACATGATATATCTGTACAAACTGCTTCCTATCTTAAATAACTACATACCCACTGCAGCGCTGGTCTTCTAATGCCATACCCATTCAATTTCTCGAGGAGAATGGTGTGATTTATTGTATCGAAAGCCTTTTTTAAATCAACAAATATACTTATACCATATTGTTTTTTTATCAACAGCTGTAGTTATTTGTTCCATCAACCCCATGACAGCCATAGATGTAGAATTATTTGCTCTAAACCCATACTGACTATCACTTAAACTATCTTGCCCATCAACAAATTTGTCTAATCTAGTAACAAATAATTTTTCTAAAATTGAAGTAGTTTTGTCGTCAATATTCTGTTCTGAACCATCTTTGTTTTTATTTTAATTTTATCTTAATTGCTATAGTGGAATCTCTTCAATAAGACCCAAGTAAAGTTTTGATAAAATACCATAAAATATTTAAAAGTTGCCATGTTCCACCTAAGACAGACAAGTTTTGTTGAAATATATTTAAATAAATGTTTAATGTGCATTAACTGCAATGACTTCATCCTCTTTTATCCACAAATAAAATCTGATTTTAAAACATTGCTGGAACTTCCTTGGTTGCCTTTTCCCTCATCTGTTGGGTTGACATCCTGAAGCTTCTGACAGATGGTTTTTGGAGAGTAAACTATTTTTCTCTAAGAGGATCCATCCCATCCTTCAAGCCACATTAAAGACAGCCCCCCTCGTCCCACAGCTGTGCGCCTCCACGTCCGTGGCTAAGATTACTGGGAAGCAGAGGGGATGAGAGACTACCAGAGAACGTTCCCCTGTTGACTCCTTATCATCTGTTGCAGACGGTTAAAGAGGAAATGCGCTCCCAGAACCACAACGGGCCGCAGGGGATGACAGACGCGCGTTTGGCGATGGAGAGCCCGAACTTTACGCACGGATCCGCTCCCTCCAATGAAACTGTTCATCTCTCCCACGCGACAGAGATCGCTTTGCCCATTTTTATGTTCGCTGGGGGAGCCATTGGGAACATCATCGCAATCGTCGTCCTGTCAGTGTCGCGCCAGCTGAGGAAACCCTCCGCGTTTTACTCGCTGGTGTGCGGGTTGGCCGTCACGGACCTGCTGGGCACCTGCTTGGCGAGCCCGCTCACCATAGCTGATTATTTGGACAAGCGGGTGCTGAGGGACGAGCGCGTGTGCGCGTTTCACTCCTTCTTGTTGCTGTTCTTCGGTCTGACGGGACTGAGCATCATCTGCACCATGGCGGCTGAGCGCTACCTGGCCATCTGCTGGCCCTACGCGTACCAGCGCTGGGGGGTGGGCCGCTGCTTCGCGCGCAAGCTCCTTCTCTTCATTTACACGAGCCACGTTTTCTTCTGCTGCCTCCCCGTGTTGGGCACGGCGGGGAGCCAGCTGCAGCCGTCCGAAACCTGGTGCTTCATCGAGTGGAGGAGCGCCTACACGCGGCTGTACGGCGCGCTGAGCCTGCTGCTCATCCTGGGCACCATGGCGCTGAACGTGGCGGTGTGCGGAGCGCTGCTGCTCATGCGCCGCAGGAGCGCGCGGAGGCGCGTGAGCACCGCCAGCGGCCCGGGGAGGTGGCGGCTCCTGTCCTCGGCTGCAGAGACGCAGATGATCACGGTGCTGGTGATGACCTCCGTGGTGGTTCTGACCTGTTCCGCCCCGTTAGTGGTGAGTAAAACTGGAACAGAACTTTTGGATCAGATGGATGACGCACAACTTGAACCATAGGCTGTGGAGCTTATTAAGCATTCAGTACGTGAGAAATTAAACAGTCGTTTTGTAATGCATATTACATGTTTTGATGAAATCTTATTTGGATTAAAGTTTGTGATCAAAACAGACCTAGTGAAGATGCATGGCTCATCATTACTAAATGAGTTTGGTTAAAACATCAAATAAAAACGGACCTAAATTACATTGTTACAGCAACTTTTCAGGAATTAATATCTCAGTTTGAATAGATGGAAGCAACACATGTAAAAAAAAACCTGTTGGGACAGGGACGTTACCTCTGCAAAGCTTCCCTCTTCGAACAAGAGGAGACAACTGCTGGACAGGGTTGCCAGATCTCCAGACCTAAAGAAGCGATCAGCTCCTTCAAAACAAGCACAAACAAGCGACTCGCTCTTTCCAAAAAAAGCCCCCAAAAAGCTGCCCATCCCATTGTGTAAAAAAAGGCCGTTTTAAACAGTATAAACATATTTATTATGGCATTACATATAACCAGCAAAATTATACATTAAAGAATGTATTCAGTCTAAAAAATAA
>JBBPBX010018358.1:26277-40802 GCA_038048925.1 Garcialebias charrua | reverse complement strand
CACACACACACACACACACACACACACACACACACACACACATTAATTATTGTCTTCCTTTATTCTCCACATTCAGAGTATTACCTCTGCATAGAAAGGGGCTTATGTATATTCACTTCATGCAATGACTTCTGTCCACAGACTGCCAATACTTTAATTATGAATTAGATGCATTTAACAACTGCAGCTAAAAAAAAAAATAAGGTGATTCCATTCTCCATACAACCTCAGACCAATGGCATTTCATAAGCCAGATTACCAATAAATTGGACAAAATCACTTGTTTCTATGAGAACAAAATTGTATATCTCCTCTACTCTACCCAAATGTTCTAGAGCTAATTTTTAAATTGTTTTTCCTTGTATCGTCAGAGAAAAAATAGTTTTACCTTTGATTCAACATTTAAATCTCTGAAGTTTTATGCCTAAAACTGTGTACACAAAGAAAAGTTGACTTTTGTGTTGAAATTAGTTAGTGTTTCAGCACTGGTTTGTTTCCTAGGAGTCAGGATATTTAATATTTTCCACCTATTCTGAACCTAATAATAATAATAATAATGAATTTAATTTATAACGCACTTTTCATTAACAAAAATCTCAAAGTGCTAAACACATACAGGGAACCCTCGAGTTACGTCAGGGTTCCGGACCTAAGGATGAGACTTAGGTCGATTTTGCCATAACTCGCGGACCAAAAACATGTACCGATCGTAGGTCCGCATTTCTGATGTAGGTCGCGGCTATACCGCTAACGGAGCGCTGCACACACATTTAACGGCATGAGACTGAACAAGCGGACATACTAGGCCATAAACATGCACAGAACTGTATTTACAAACACTTAGCTAACACAATTCACTACACATTCATCCATAAACACACAAAACCTGAACAGCATGTACAGGTACTGTACAGCAGTGTTAGACAGTGCTATTCAGCACAGCACATCTGTACTGTAATTTAAAAAATCTACTGATATGTATGAAAACAAAGTGCTTTAGTGTACAGTCCAGTTCAGAAACTTTTAAAAGGTACAGTAATGTATTTTTCAGCACAGAGAAAGCATACAAAATACAAATCTCTTCCTAAACAGTTCTCAGCCATAATCTGCAAATGATGTCAACCATGAATCATGAACACTTCTCAAAGAGCAGCAGCTGTTAACATGAAACAGCAGCAAATCAGCAGCAACTCACATCCATCCATCCATCCATCCATCCATCCATCCATCAGTAGCAGCAGCTATTGACATGAATCAGCACCAAATCAGCATAAAATCAAATCCATCAGAAACATGTTGCAACCATCATGTTTTTGAAGCCAGTGCCTTGGTGTGCAGTCCATGTCCATGTGCATGAAAAAGAAGTCCATGAACTCTAAAAAAGCTAGAAGCAGCAGAAAAAGGAAACAAAATCCCCTTACTTTGATTTAAGTGTAGGTAGACAGTGATGTTTTTCTCAAGTTCAAACCTGGATCAGATGGAACTGCTTAACTAACTGTCGCAAATACCTAATGCTAACTGAATTAATGCTATGCTAAATGATGATAATAGTACATACGTTTGCTCATGCTCTTCTCTCTCTCGCCGAAACTCAACAACGTGGTCAAGATGGTGCGTCCCTTTAAATAGTACGGCAGTGTCGCCCCACCCCTACTCCACGGTCATGCGCACTGCCATGCGCGAACAGCCAAGGTACTGTACCCCCCCCACCTTGCCGCTTGCTCTATTGATGCACTTTTTTTGCCGTAGCTCGATTACATACTTCTAATGGAGAATAATCTTCACATGAATGTGAAGAAGACAAATGAGATGATTGTGGACTTCAGAAGGAACAAACACACCCATGCCCCACTGAACATAGGTGGATCTGCGGTGGAAGTGGTCTCCAGCTACAAATACTTGGGTGTACACTTGAATGATAACCTCAGCTGGAGCAACAACACCACCAGCCTGATCAAGAAAGGTCATCAGAGACTCTACTTCCTCAGACGGCTGAGACGAGCTGGTCTGAGCAGCCCAGTCCTCACCTCCTTCTACAGGTGTGCAGTGGAGAGCATCCTGTGCTCCAGCATCAATGTGTGGCATGGAGGCTGCACAGTTGCAGAGAGGAAAGCTCTACAGAGAGTGGTGAAGGCTGCACAGAAGTCTGTTGGAGTCAGTCTCCCCACCATCACAGACATTTACACCTCCAGATGCAGGAAAAGAGCCACCTGCATCATGAAAGACCTCACTCACCCAGCACACTCACTCTTTGCCCCACTCCCCTCAGGACGGAGGTTGAGGAGCATCAAATGTAGAACCACTAGACTGAGGAACAGCTTCTACCCTGAGGCTGTTAGACTCATGAATAAATAAATAATAAGAATAAACACTGCAAAATATCACATCATGCTGATGCTGATCTGTTTTCTTGTTGCTGTGTTCATCTGTGACCATCTGCTCATACAGACTCATGTTCGTGCTGCTGTTTATAATGATGTTTTTCCACTACATTAGGGCTTAGTGTATTACTAGTTGATGTTTCTCTTAGTTAATTCTAGATGTTATTACTGTTTTTCTCTTGCATTTGTTGTTGGATGTAACTGGGACCCCGTGTACATAATCTCGTTTTCATCACATGTACCACATGCGGTGCAAATGACAATAAAGACTCTCTGACTCTCTGACTCCCTCTAATGTACCTCACTCGTAAGTCCGTTTTTTTTTGCCGTATCTCAACGGCATTCTTTCAAAGAGGCAAATCGTAAGTCCGAGTTGCCGTAGCTCGGGGGTGACGTAACTCGAGGGTTCCCTGTATATGGCTTGATCTCCTAAGTACCACAGGTAGTACAAGTACTACGTGTGGTACTTAGAATCATTGAATGGTAATATAAAAATTGTTACAGATTATTTACAAGTTCAGAATCAAAACTAGCTATTCATCATTTGGTGAATTGTGATGAAAGAACTAAAAGCAAAAAGTAATTTAAATATGGGCTTTATTTGAGCAAACTACAATCTTGAATCAAAATTATTATTATTATTTTTTTTCAAAAAATAAAATGAAGTGGAGACCATTTCAAGAACATTAGTGGAAACTAGAGAGGACAACGGATATACTAGAAGCCACTCCAGCAAGAACAATAACGTCTTCATAGGATATGCAAAAAAAAAAAAGAAAAAAGAAAGAAGGTAATTGATCAAACATACTACTGTTTTAAATATTTTGGTATTCAGCTTTTGTGTGGCAGAAGAGGAGCCCATATCGTGGTGTTTGTGGTGCTGTTACCTACAGTGGATGCATGGAACCATCACATCTTGAACCATATCACCCAGGGGCAACAGTTGGGACAGTCTGATTAATTTGTATATCATACCATACCGCTTTATTTATAGAGCACTTAAACAGACACAAGGCCAACCAAAGTGCTGTACAATAGAAACAAACAAGCAAAGCAGACAGGAAAACAAAAAATAAAATATAGATGGAAATAGCAACAGAAACTAACTAAAATGGCAAACAATGTATATTACAGAGAGGATCAAAACAAATCACATTGTGTTAAAGGCGAGAGAATAGAAGTGGGTTTTCAAGCGAGACTTAAATACTGTGAGTGAGGGAGCCTGCCTGACACTCAGTGGCAACTCATTCCACAGTCTTGGACCTGCAACTGAGAAGGCCCTGTCACCTTTGAGCTTACGGTGAGTTTCTGGGACTGAGAGAAGCATCTGGTCTGCTGACCTCAGAGAGCACGGTGGGACATATGGCTGCAGAAGAACAGTGAGATAAGGTGGAGCGGAACTGTTCAGAGATTTAAAAACATACATGAGTATTTTAAACTGGATCCGAAGGTGAATGGGTAGCCAGTGCAGGGAGGCCAAAACTGGTGTGATGTGCTCTCTATGGCCTGTACCAGTTAAGAATCGGGCTGCAGCATTCTGGACCAGCTGTAGCCGTGCAATGGAGGACTGACTGATTCCAAACAGAAGTGAATTGCAGTAATCGAGCCTCGATGTTATGAAAGCATGCATGCAAGCAGAGCATAGCATGCAAAATAAAAAGCAGCTGGCAGAGTTTCATGGAAATCCATCCAATGCTTCATGAGACGTTTTGCTAATGGAGAAAGAAACAGACAGGAAATCCTATGATCACCTTCCCTTCATGATGGCAGCCTGGCAGGACATACAGTATTAATATTCTAACAAAGACAGAATGTTAAGTTGTCTTCTAACCTATTAGTCGTGTCTTCTGACCATAACGATGAGAATCCAGAACACCTGAAGAAATCCTTTTACAGCGCACAGAGATTTATTTATTCATTAACCTTTGTTTGACCAGGCAAACCCCACTGAGACCACAGATCTCTTGCCTGAAAGCAGGCTATCATGCATGTTTCTTGGATTGAGGTAGGAAACCGGAGCATCCGGAGAAAACCCACACAAACACAAGGCGAACGTGCAAAATCCACACAGAAATACTCAGGTCCTAACTGGGAATTGAACCCAGAACCATCTTGCTTTGAGGCAACACACAAACCACTAATTCACCATGCTCCCCAGATCAGGACTTCTGCAGGGCTGTCTAACCCTGATAGCTACAAGCTGTGTGATGATTTCTGTTGTACTTTACAGACAAAAAAAATACTTTTTTCTACTGAATGATTAAGAAATGACAGATAATTTTGAAAATGTTTGCGTTGTTGGAAAAAATATAAATTAATAAATAAAAAAAATAAAAATATCACATTTTTGTCATCTGTGTATGTTTCCCATACTTGACAGACGAAATTGGTCTCTGCATTTAACCCAACCACCACCAGGTGGTGCAGTGAGCAGCCGTAGTCAGCGCCCGGGGAGCTGGGGAAAATGGATGTGCACTCATAGACACCCCAAGGTGTGCCGTGGCCGGGGTTCGAACCTGGGTCCTTCAGATCCCAAGTCCGATTCCCTAGCCACTACACCATCTTGGCCCCCCAAGCACTGGCTTCAGAGAGCCCTCTCCCTTCGGTTGCACAGTTCCAGGTTCCAGCTGAGCAAGGCTTTGACCTTAAACAGGATTAAATGGCTGGATGTTTGGATGGTTGAGTGAGTTGGTCCTCCAGCTGACACAGACCCCATCCGAGTAAAAATATGTTTGTGCAAAGACAAAGAGCCGTCTTCAGACGCTTCGAGTGTTTGTGTTTGTCTGGCTGCGTTTTGTTGCTGTGGCGTCTGATTCGACTGAGCGACCGTGCATCTGAGTGCTGTTATTTTATCGTGTGTGGTTAGCTTAGCTCTGTTAGCAAACACAGGCTGGGTAAATATGATGCCCCACATGACTTCACTGTTCTGCACACTTTGTACAACTGTGAATCAACACAGCTCACAGCCAAACTGAAAAGGCTCTCACAACTAAACAAGCAGAAGGTATTCAAATCCCAGCTAAATATGCATTTACATAAAACAGCTCAAGTGCTGTACAAATAAACTTTGTCCTTTGTAAAAAGTACAAGTAAAGGTTTCAGCGTTAATACAAAAAAAACCTCTACATGAATTATAAGCTATAAAAAATATACATGTTCAAACTGATTTAAATTATTAATGCATTGAACTGGTGTACATGCTGAGTCAGTGTTAATGCCACTGTTTCTTTGTTTTTATTTTCTTCTGTACATTTTTAAATCAAATGACTTCAAATGATCTTACAAATTATCATATTGGTCATCTCATCAGGAGATGTGTGCTGTGTCTTTTTATGCACCGTTTTTACCGTCATATAAGTTGCACCTTTTTGCATTAATTTGCAAGTCCTGAGACTAAAGGCTGCAGTATAGCTCTGCGTTGGGCCGAATGCCGCTCGACGCGCGCGTGCTGCACGCAGGCAGTTCATAGTATAGCTCAGCGTGAGGCTCCAGTGTTTTCGCTCCAAATTCTTAACGTCATTAAGCAACAGCAGGGCGGAGCGTTTACCTAGACGGGACAAATTGAGGTCGCTGAGTGGTCATTTGCTGACATGCCTACTGAATTGATTGACAGGTCGGGTGGGGGAAAAAAAGGCACGGGCTACGCAGCGGTTTTCTGTGTTTATATGTTAATAAAAAATTCTAAAAAATAAAATAAAAACAGGTAGCGCTGGCGCCAGCACACCAGAACACCAGGAGAGCAACAGAGCCTCGCGCAGCCACGTTGGACCTGAGTTGATTTCGCTCGTGACAAATTCATTCATTTCTCATCATTTCAGTCATGGAGTCAACGGAGGAGGAAGTGATCACTTGGCTTTTGGCAAAAAAACTAAAGAAAAGTCCAGATCAGCGATGAAGAAGGGGAATTTAATACATTTGTGTCTCATACAAAACAGTCCGGTGCCGGGCAGTTTATTGTGAGACAACGCGTGCGTGTAAGCGGTCGTAAAATTTGAGCTTGGCGCATTCACAACCGCGTTCAAAGGCTTGTGCCGTGGCGTTCACACGGCGTCGAGCAGCATTCGGCCCAACGCAGAGCTATACTGGGGCCTTTATACACCAAAACAACTAATATACTTTTTTCCATATTTATAATGCTATTTTGACTGACGTTTGAAATGTTCATTCATAGACATGAACCAGTAAACATTACCAGTTGCAGTCGCTAGAAGGCCCATAGGCTTTATTATGTTGTTTGTCTACTCCGCAACACCCCCACCCCCCCACACACACATATACAGACACACACATTCACTTAGAGACAATTGAGAAAAACAACGCAAGTAAAATGCCCCAATAAGAAAAATCATATTTTACAGATTACAAACTGCAGGTAATAAATATGCAGCTCAAAACTGTCATCAAGCAACAGAAAGTAAGTTTGTAAACGGGTGGGGTCCGACCAGTCTGTCCGGGGGATTCAACCCAGTGTTAGGGACAGCCGCACGGCAGCGGATGATCATCCCTCTTGAGGAACATTCCCCCATGTCTGGCTGGCTCATGCCGGGTGCATTTCCTCCACGGCAATGCGCCACCCATCAATCCATCCATCTGTCATGGCTTCAGCTGCAAGCTCTATAGCCTTCCTCCATTGCCCGAGCTGGGAGGAATGGGGCAGCGAAACACATGTTCCGCAGCCCCAGGAAGCAGCGAGGTGCAGGCAGTGGAAAGCTGAAAGTTATGCACCATAACTCATGTTCCCTGAAGGAAGGGAACGAGGTGCAACATAAATGCTATGGGAATTGCGCCCCCGCGCAATTACCTGAAGGAATATACTCACGCCTTTACGGCTAGGGGCGTCACCGCCGCGCCAGAGGCCCCGCCCTCTGGGTACTTAAGCGGCTTGCACCCCTCCATCTTTCTCCAAAATTGCACTTCACCGAGCTTTCAGCATTGAAAAGGGCCGGATATGTTGCACGTCGTTCCCTTCCTTCCGGGAACATGAGTTATGGTGCATAACTTTCAGTTCCCTTTCAGTCTGGTATCTCGGTGCAACATACTTGCTATGGGAACGTAATCCATTCACGCCCTTGAAATGCTCAGTAAAATGCATGCTAGAGTGAACGTCTGCCCTTGACCAGCAGGCATCTGACGGCTACTTTCTACTGAGTGTTAGAAAGAACGGCCTGAGTGACGTCACCCGCAGTAACATCCAAACTGTAATGCTTTGCAAAAGGGTTTAATGAGCTCCAGTTCGCTGCAGTGCAGATGTCTGTAACTGGTACACCCTTGAATAATGACCAGGAAGTGGCCAAGCCCCGAGTGGAGTGAGCGTGCACTCCAACGGGCACCTGTTGACCTTTGCTACTGTACGCCCTTTTAATGGCTTCAGTCACCCAATGTGAGAGGCGTTGTTTCGATAGGGCCTTCCCGGTAGCAGGTGCTGCAAAGCAGACGAACAGTTGGTTTGTTTTCCTCCATTCAGCTGTTCTCTGCATGTAAGTGCGTAAAGCCCTCATGGGGCAGAGAGCCTTCAGCCTTTCCTGTTCCTGAGTAAGGACAGGAGCAGGTGGGAAGGAGGAGAGATCAAAGTCTAGGTTCCTATGGTTCAAAGTCAAGACATTGGGAGTGTATGCGGGATTAGACCTTAGTGTGAGCTTTGGCCCGTCAGGGGCGAATCCGGTTTACATTGGATGTACAGACAATGCACGGAGGTCACCCACGCATTTCGCTGAGCAAAGTGCCAGGAGTAGAGCGGTTTTACAAGATAATAAATCTATCTTAACTTCGCTCAGTGGCTCGAATAGGGGGTCACAGAGTCCCCCGGACCAGGCCAAGATCCCAACCAGGGGTCAGGGTCCTACTGGGTGGTTTAGTCCAAAGGACACCCTTCATAAATCTTATTATGATCGGATGTGCTCCGGGTTTCCTATGTCCCCAACCTTCGTGAAGAGCTAAAATATCTGATAGGAAAACTTTAATCGTTGAATAAGAACAACCTTTTTCCAGTAAGTCCTGAAGGAAAGTCATGAACTGAGCCAAGTCGCATGCATAAGAAATAATATTTCTTTCTGAGCACCAGGCTTAAAAAATATGTCACTTTTAAATAATAATAATATAATAATGTCACATTTGTCATCCGTGTATGTTTCCATACAAGACGAAATTAGTCTCTGCATTTAACCCAACCACCACCAGGTGGGGCAATGGGCAGCTATTGAAAGCGCCCGGGGGGCAATTGGGGATGAGGTGTGCCGCCCATAGACACCACAAGGTATGCCGTGACTGGGGTTCGAACCTGGGTCCTTCGGGTCCCAAGTCGGTTCCCCTGCCTCTACACCATCTTGGCCCCCTTTTGTGCATATAGAGATTGTGTTGATCCAGCACGGGCATTTTGTATGGTTATTACCACATTTTCCGGCAGGCCTGACGCCATCAACTTGTTCTTTTCAGCCAAGAAGCTGAGACTTTCGGCAGTTCCTAGCCTAAGTGGCTGTACTGCCCCTTCTGGTGACACAGAGGCTGTTAACCCCTGGGGTTCAACCAGGTTGGGAAGAAGGCCTCCTTGCTGATGTGCCCCCAAGTTACCCTGCTCAGGAGTAATTGAGGGCAGATGTAACCTGTCATCCTTATTAGAAAGGATTAGAGCAGAACGTCTATTTTCCTTCTCCAAGTTTGGAGTCCTAGGGCTGTGAGACTGCGAGTTATGTAAACGAGCAGATCTCCTGACTCCAATCCATTTTCTGTAGTGATCCAGTTTACTGGTCCTTGGCTTTAATGGAGCATTGGTACCAGGTAAAACGACCGAGGTCTGTGTTTCACCCGTTGGGATAATTATGTTTGAAAGCAGATCTGGATCAGCACAGAGCGGGAGGTCACGTGCTGTCTGACTATTGCTTGGACATTGCGTGTCCCTCGTTAATAACAAAGGAGCGACTGCAACGTGAGAATGTGGGGGTGTTCCTTTTGGTATGGTAGACTTCAGATTATTTGGTGTAAAGAGCCTAGACCCCTCGAAAAACAGGAAGAGATCTGATTCAACTCTGATTTGTTTTCATCCACAGTAGCCTGAACACAGTTGTTGCTATGAAGGTGTGAAGTTTGTGGCTACCTGAGGGCATCTGATGTAGCCCCTCCGTCGTTAGACTCTGTCAGCTTGCCTCCCTGAGGTGCGGACATGTCACATGTTCATCTGGTTAGTGTATTGGCTGCCTCATCGTTCACAATGGAGCGAGGGCATGAGCACGTGATCCTCTTCACCTGTCTCCATGATAGGTGTGGGGGGTGCTTGCAGGCACCTCTGTGTCTTCTTACTGTAGATGAATCAGAGACACCCTGCTGGGGTTTATTGATTAGGCTAATACCCCGTGCACCGTGAGGGAGGGGGGTAAAAAGGCCCTCTCCCTTTATGACGGCTTGCAGGCCAGAGGGACCCCTTTTTGCTGAAGATATTTGTGTGTTGTTTTTTGTTTTTTTTTAGAGTCAATAACTCAGAGAAGAGCTGTTTCATGAGCTTTATTTGTGCTTATGTGCAATGACGTACATGATTCTATGTCACTCACAGCAGAGAAAGCATGATTTGTGCATGCTGTAAATATACCAGCTTTTTGTACTGTGTTACAAGTAAAGTCTGGACATGAAGGGATCATTCACAGTACCACGTGGGCGGGTGATTGTGTAATGTGGAAACGTGGACCTGGTTCATCAGGTACGTTTTTGTCTGGTGTCCCGATTCGCCGAGGAGGCCCTGTGTTTGGTCGCCTGGTGGGGAACAAACCTATTTTTGCTCCATGCGTGCTCGGTACGAGGCTGGCCCGGCGGGGGTCTCTGCCAAGGCTCTTCCTCGTATGCTGGCTGCTTCTGCGGTGGGACATGCGTTACCGAGTGGTGCCGAGACTGCGCAGGTCTGCTTCCAGCAGTCTCCCTTGGGAGGGCGAAACTTCTCCGGGGAATGCCCACCCGGAGAGCTTCCGCCTTTCTGCGTCTTTGGTCCAGCTTGGTCTGAATTCGCTCCAAAGCTTTACCAAACAATCCCGTCGGCTCTATCGAGTGGTGGAGAAAAGGCACTTTTGTCCCTCCGGGAGATCCGTTAAAGTCATCCAGAGGTGGCGGATCGCAATGACCACTTCCGCCATTCCCCTGCCCTGTGCAACAGCAGCTGTCCCCATCATACGGAGCACAAAGTCTGTTGCTCTGCGGTCTTCGTCCAGCAAGTCGGCGGCCGCCTGCTTGTCCGTTGTTACCTGGAGTTGTTGTAGTTTTTCGGCCAGGTAAGCCTGCATTAACGCGGACACGTTCATGGCGCGTGCTACAAGTCCCTGAGCCCTGTAGCACTTCTCGAGTAGAGACGCCGAAGCTCAATAAGCCTTGTTGGGAAGAGTTGGTTTTGTTCCTGATAACTTAGGAGCCAGGTGAGATGCTAGTGTGTCCTCAATCTGAGGCACATTAGCTTTTCCCACCTCATCCATCCCATCTACGTCGAGGAACTATGAGAGGGGAAGGAGCATAGGGGCTCTTGGTTGAGTCCAGGTGCGAGTTAGTTCTGTGAGGAAGTCCGAGACCACAGGCATCCTTTGCATCGTGGTGGCCTGCTGCTTCAAGTAAAAATAGTTTCCTGCCAGCCTCGTGACCTGTTGGCGAGACGGAGGTTCGGGCCATGGGATGTGCAACGTGTCTGTTGCTTTGTGGCACAAGTCGAACAGAGCAGGGATGGAAAAGTTGGTTTCTGGGAGCATAGGTACCGGGATCTGGGAGAGATCTTCACCCTGATCCTCCAGTTCCACGTCTGCCTCCTCCGTTGAATATTCGCCCGAGGCTGAAATCGAGATTTTGTCCTCGTTCATCATGCCACGGGTGTTGAACTCGACTGTTAGGTCTACCATAGGAGCTAGCACATCAGGGCTGTCGCCCCATTCGACTTGTGTGCTGTCATGTAGAGCCATGTTCTCTAGCTCCGGCGTGGGAGTGAGGGGCTCCGTGGTGTCCGCGTCCGCTGGTGTCGCTGAGTTGCCCATGGCTTTGGTAACGAGGTCAACCCGATGCCGTAGCACTACATCTAGCATGAGGCTGCAGTGTGGGCAAAAATCGGGCGTATCCAGTGCTGTTTTTGCATGAAGCATTCCCAGGCAGACTGGACAGGCCTCGTGGGTATCCGTTGCTGTGAGGGAGAAACCGCATCCACTGGGACAGGCGCGCGAGGTTGAGCTCGCCGTCCTGCTGGTTTTCCTTTGAAGTCTCGCTTTTCGCTTTCCTTTCTCTGGAGGCATGTCCGAGATGAGGCGGGCGAGTCCTTCCAGAATCTTTTTTATTTTTTCTTGAAATGTCTCCTCCGTCGCGTCGCTTTTGCTGGCTAGCTCGCTAGGAGTTAGCGAAATAGCTTTTTTCTTGTGGCGTAGTTAACGCCGTCGAGCGAAGCAATCTGTAGAGAGAGGAGAAGAAAATACTTCGGGGTTAAGAGAAAAGTGCCGGACTAGCTTTCGCTAGTCTAGCAATACGCAGGAATAATTCTCTCTGCACTCTGTGCAGGGAGCAAGCTCACCTCAAGTTGAGCGATGAAGCAACAGAGAAGTCCCGCGAAGAGGTAGTTCAGGTTTAGCGAGGTGAAGGGCAAAAAAGAGAAAGATGGAGGGGCGCAAGCCGCTTAAGTACCCAGAGGGTGGGGCCTCTGGCGCTCCGGTGACGCCTCTAGCCGTAAAGGCGTGAGTATATTCCTTCAGGTAATCACGCGGGGGCGCAATTCCCATAGCAAGTATGTTGCACTGAGAGACCAGACTGAAAGGGAACTACAGAGCTCGCAGCCAGAACCTTCATCCCAGGCGAAATTAAGCTGTTTAGACCATTAAAGTGAGACTAAACCCAGGTTGAGACGGTAACTCCTCCTTCCAAAATCTCCCTGAAAATGGGCGTGTCGAGAGACAAGGAAGGGTGGAGGTAGAGTTGTGCTTTTGTTCACGCCTCCACCTGCAACAACCTAAAACAAATTAAACCTCTAGCCAACAACATACACCAAGCAACAACAAAGAATAAACATGTAGATGTATTTATCTATTCCACCCATTCCATCCAAAACCAAAGGCCTAAAACAATGAAAATGAAAAGAAAAATAAAACCGCTTGTCAGGAGTGAAATGCAGCACTTCCATATAAGGTATGCACTTCTCATCTCTGCAGGGGATTGGCTCTGCTTGAACCACCTGTGTGACATCACACATGAGCAGACATGTCACACATGAGCGTTTGCACAAATAAGAAAATTAAGGTGTAATCCACCAGTTCAACCCATAGAACTACCGTAAACACATTTTTAGACCAAATATTGCCAAATATTGCCAATTTACACAGATATGCACAATTATGTGAGAATAAACACAGCCATAGTGCTAGATAACATTTTAAACACATTCTAGGGGGTTTATCAGCTAAAAAAAGTTAATTTTGGGTTTAGTCGCACTTTAAAGTGCATTTATTAAGGAAAAGTTAAACTGAGACACACATTAATATAACGTTGAGTAAACAAAACAAAAAAAACGTTTTTTAAGTGTTAGTCTTATTAAATTCCTGTTAAAATATTCTTGTGCGTCCTCCCGCAGCTGCCATTTGGCAGCCAATCGATATTTGGCACAACAGCCCACGTCTCCCGCTGGTCAGCGGTGACGTATAATAAACACGACTTTTAAGGCAAAGCAACTTATTTATATTTTTTCCATTTTAGACATTTTTGGACGGATGTTACTTATATGCCAGAGCGACTTCTATGGTGGAAAATACAGTATTTTTTTTAAATATAAAAGTTATTACTTTTATACTTGAAATATTATTGTTTTTTTTATTTGATTTTTATTTAATTAAATTTTTTGCAATGTTTGAGTTTAAGTTACTGTGGTTGCTCATTTTAGCATTTCGGTACAGTTTTGCTCATTTTGTTTTCACCACTTTGTCTGGTCAGTTTTAGCTTCCTCCATAAATCTCAGCAATCAAAGAGCTCAGTATTAACTTTGTATTGTCACAAAAAATAAAAATGATCCTGTTAGTATATGTCCTCCCTGTGTCAGCATATATAAATATTATGTTCCAGTGATGGGTGTCTATCATGGTTTGAAACCATGATAGACACCCATCACTGGAACAACTGATTGGTTTCATTTACAGGTGGGGTGATGGGGTATCAAGACACACACTCACAGCTGCCAGACCCTGCCCAGCTGCAGAGAAATGCCTCACAATAACTGTAAGTTAACGGATAATGTAAAAAAACAAAAACAAAAAAAAAGACAGGTTTAAAATGTGGTCTCTGAGGTGATACATCTTGTAGTTTGTAAAGTTGCAGTTATTGGAGAACTAACACCACCTCTAACCTCACTATTCTCAAAGAAAAACATGCATTTACAGTACTAAATTGACTGCAGGCATTAATGCTGAAACGATTAATTTATGTATTCACTCTTGTGATGTACGTAAATAAGATTTTTTTTCTTTCATCAGAATCTGCAAAGATAATTTGAAAAAGTCAGTAAACATGTGCAGAAATTCATGAAACTAATCATAAACTGAAATAATATTTTT
This sequence comes from Garcialebias charrua, assembly GCA_038048925.1. Taxonomy (NCBI): domain Eukaryota; kingdom Metazoa; phylum Chordata; class Actinopteri; order Cyprinodontiformes; family Rivulidae; genus Garcialebias; species Garcialebias charrua. The sequence continues at coordinate 26,881 of JBBPBX010018358.1, read as the reverse complement.
ATGCTCGTCTTTGTGTTAAGCTCCAGATCAGAATATAGGCCGGGGGGCATCCTCAGGGTTGAGAGAAAAACCCCTTCATTGTATCTTTATAATAAAATAGAACATGACAGCAGAAAAATCCTGAGTGACTTATTTACATGAAACATGGTTACTCACTCTGCATCTTCACAGACTACAGATTTTACAGCCAATCAAAGGTTTTCCAGCCAAAGTGTTGTGATGCTCAGAAACCCACGGGGAGGAAGTCCTCTTATTGCCATGTGTTCAGGATGAGCTCAGGAACCCTCAGCGGGAAAACAACACTAAAGGAGGCAATTGCATTAGAGCTTATGAGTCATTCATGTGTGCATGTATCTGACTCATGCATGTGCACGAGCATGAAGAGCATATGGAGAGAAACACGAAGCGTTGCAGGATCATGTCTGAGGTCCAGTCAAAACAGACATTTGTTCAACAATCTGGAAGCTATCTGCACTAACAAGCCATTTACTGTCAACATTTATTTTGATTTAGAATATGAGGAAGTTTTGAAAAGCATTCCTCGTGTTCACTGTGCACTATTTTCACACATTATATATAGAAAAATGTTGTGCCAATGAATGAT
>JBBPBX010018358.1:0-21335 GCA_038048925.1 Garcialebias charrua | reverse complement strand
ATGGTGGACCAGAATCGCCTCGAAGCCGTACGGAAGTCATTCTCCATGGCCTCTCCGAACTCCTCCCACGCCCGAGTTTTTGCCTCAGCAACCACCCGAGCCGCATGCCGCTTGGACTGCCGGTACCTATCTGCTGCTTCCGGGGTCCCACAGGCCAAAAAGGCCCAATAGGACTCCTTCTTCAGCCTGACAGCATCCCTCACCGCCGGTGTCCACCACCGGGTTCGAGGGTTGCCACCACGACAGGCACCAACAACCTTGCGGCCACAACTCTGATAAGCTGCCTCGACAATAGAGGCGCGGAACATGGCCCACTCGGACTCAATGTCCCCCGCCTCCCTCGGAACGTGTTCAAAGCTCTCCCGGAGGTGGGAGTTAAAGCTCCGTCTTACGGGAGACTCTGCCAGACGTTCCCAGCAGACCCTCACAATACGTTTGGGTCTGCCAGGTCTGACCGGCATCCTCCCCCACCATCGGAGCCAACTCACCACCAGGTAGTGGTCAGTGGACAGCTCCACCCCTCTCTTCACCCGAGTGTCCAGGACATGCGGCCGCAGATCAGATGAGATGACAACAAAGTCGATCATCGAACTGTGATCATCGAACTTTGGGTAGCACGTTGGCACAACTGGTAGAGCTGCTGCCTCTCAGCGAGAAGGTTGCCGGTTCAAATCCCGGTCCGGGGCCTTTCTGGGTGGAGTTTGCATGTTCTCCCCGTGCATGCGTGGGTTTCCTCCGGGTACTCCGGTTTCCTCCCACAGACCAAAAAACATGCTTGTTAGGCTGATTGGTGACTCTAAATTGACCCTAGGTGTGAGTGTGAGAGTGGATGGTTGTTTGGTGTGAGTGAGACAGGTCCCTCTTGTAAATGAGTCCCCGTGACTCAACGAGGCTAGCCTGTATAAATAAAGGTTGAATGAATGAATGATGACCTAGGGTGTCCTGGTGCCAAGAGCACATATGTACACCCTTATGCCTGAACATGGTGTTCGTTATGGACAATCCATGACGAGCACAGAAGTCCAATAACAGAACACCACTCGGGTTCAGATCAGGGGGGCCGTTCCTCCCAACCACACCCCTCCAGGTCTCACTGTCATTGCCCACGTGAGCGTTGAAGTCCCCCAGTAGAACAAGGGAGTCCCCAGGAGGTGCACTCTCCAATACCCCCTCCAAGGACTCCAAAAAGGGTGGGTAATCTGCGCTGCCGTTTGGCGCATAGGCACAAACAACAGTCAGAGCCCGTCCCCCCACACGTAGGCGAAGGGAGGCTACCCTCTCGTTCACCGGGGTGAACCCCAACGTACAGGCACCAAGATGGGGGGCAACAAGTATGCCCACTCCTGCTCGGCGCCTCTCACCAGGGGCAACTCCAGAGTGGAAGAGTGTCCAACCCCTCTCAAGGAAACTGGTTCCAGAGCCAGAGCCATGCGTTGAGGTGAGTCCGACTATTTCTAGCCAGAATCTCTCAACCTCACACACTAACTCAGGCTCCTTCCCCACCAGAGAGGTGACATTCCATGTCCCAATGGCCAGCATTCAGCATTTAGATATGGAGCTTATGGAGCTTATTTATATAGCGCTTTCCAGCCTCCTGTGAGGAGCCCCAAATCGCTTTACAATACCAGCCATCCACCCATTCATTCAGACATTCATACACCGGTAGTGGTAGCCTACCTTGCAAGGTGCCATCCAGACCTACCGGGAGTAATTTGGGGTTAAGTGTCTTCCCCAGGGACAAAACGACGCATGGTGGGCGGATGCGGGATTCGAACCTCCAACATTTTGATCGGGGGTCGACTGCCATTACCACTGTGCCACGGCCGCCCCATATATATATATATATAAACCAAAGATGGCCGCGCTCAGAGCAGCCGCAGCTTCACGAGTTCCCGGTTCATCTCTAGATTTTAGTAATTTTAATAGTGTTTTTGTACCTGACTCTGCGCGTTTTTTGCGGGTGAATTACAGCCGAACTGAACTGTTAAGAATCGGAGCGGATTTACCACAGGGCACAGCTGAAATCAGCAACGAACTCAAATCAGAGCTCGGAAGATTGGACCTGCTAAAAACGTCCTTCTGGAAGCAGATGCGCTCCAGGGGAAAGAAAAGAAAGCGATGCTCTCGTGGAAAGAAAAGAGGTTGTCGTGCAGGAATTATGACGAGAATGCGGGCAGACGCTAAAACCGGTAAACCCCCGATGCCGGCTCTTTTTCTGTCTAACGTGCGCTCGCTCGACAACAAGATGGATCTACTTCGTTTGAGGGTGACCACGTCGGAGGAGATGAGAAGATGTTCCGTGCTTTGTCTTACTGAAACGTGGATTTCTGAGGACACTCCAGACTCAGTTTACGAGCTGGACGACCGGCTCTTCTTCAGAACGGACCGGTGCATCAAGACTACGGGGAAAACGCGAGGCGGCGGTGTTTGTATTTACGTACACAAAGATTGGTGCACGAACTGTGCTGTGATAAAAAGAGCTTGTTCAGCTGCCGTGGAGTTGATCACAGTTAGGTGTCGGCCGCATTATATGCCACGTGACTATTCAGTGATCATAATCAGCGTTATTTACATAGCCCCTGATGCTAATGCTAATGACGCCCAGGGAGAGATTCATGACTTACTCACCTCGCTGCAGTGTAAATATCCTGAGGGGCTTTTCATTGTTTGCGGGGACGTCAATCACGTTGATCTTCAAGTCTCCCTCCCAGCCTTCAATAAGAACGTCTTCACAGCTACGAGAGGAGATAAAACGCTCGACCAAGTCTTCACAAATGTAAAGGGGGCATACACGGCGAAGACACGCCCAGCGCTCGGAGCTTCCGACCACGAGTCTCTGATCCTGGCGCCAAGAGAACTCCCTCCACTCAGGCGGTCCAAGCCGGAACAAAGACAAATAACAATCTGGCCTCAAGATAGTTCCCCCTTGTTGAGAGACTGTTTTGAGAGGACAAACTGGTCTGTTTTCAGGGAAGCGGCCACTGATGGAAGTTCAGTGGACATGGAACTGTATGCTTCCTCAGTCCTGGGTTACATCAGTACATGCTCTGAGAATGTTTCCATAAAAAAACATGTGAAATCCTACCCGAACCGGAAACCCTGGTTAAATAAAGAAGTTCACGCCTTACTAGCAACCAGAGACACTGCATTCAAGTCAGGAGATAAAGATACAAGATACAAGATACAAGAAGGTTTATTAACATTGCATCAATTTTCACCAATACAACGTAAATATGTAGTTACAGTCATCCAGGAGAGAGAATGAGTGCAAAAAGCTGCAGCTTAACAAAACACATGACATGTTTATCAACACATGACATGTTTATCAACACATGATATGCTTATCAACACATGATATGCTTATAGCGCGGCCGCTCTCATCTGTCCCCAGATGAAGGTCAAAAGCAGGAAAACAGGCAAAGACACTGCAGACTGCAGCTTTAACAGAACATCTTGTCAGGGGATTTTTGGTCAAGGTTTATGGATGATAAAGCTCTCTCTCAGAGAGAGCTGAATGAGAGGCTGATTTGATCCTGCATGTGCTATGTGGTCGAGGTCATCAGTGTCTGCCTGAGCCAAGAACTGATAAGGATGTAAAAAAACAATTCTCACACACTGTCCGGGGCTTGTGACTGGGCTCCATGTACGTAGAACTTCTACAAATCATTGTAACCTGTTGTGAAAGTCTTTACCAGTAAAACCAGTTAAAAATCTTCTCGTGTCTTCGAGTGTGCAGGCTTCTTTGAGTAAGTAAAATGAAGAGAGGATATTTCTTAATCTAACGCCTCTGATATTAAAAAAGATGAATCACATTTTGTCTTCAAGACACCGCGTGATCCAGTAAAAACCATATCAAAAAGCACATTTAGTTACAATAACAAATTGAGAGACGGCAGGCAAGGAGATAGAGTCTGTGAGTAATTTCAGACAAACACAAGTTCAGCAGATGTGCAGCTGGGCGTTATCTGAGGCTGCACAGAAATCTCTGGGGGGGGGGGAGGGGGGGGGGGGGCAGCAGGTCTCTTCAGCTCCACACTCCCAGGAGAATGGCTTCCGACAGCCTTCTTTTCAAGGACATGTACAGAAGCCAGATAATATTCTTGTTTGTTATCCAATAGACCACAGTGTTCTTTTCCACTGCCGCCATCAAGTCTGTGGTGCTGTTTCATGGCCGAAAAAAATCCAAGTAATATGTGGTTCCGCTCCGCTCCGCTCTATGAACTCCCATCTGTCCCTTGATTGATCCGGGGTGGCTGTAAACAAGTCCCAAAACGCACAGCAGGTCCGCGGTGATCCACCACCGCTCCAAGCGAGCGATTGAGCTCATACAACAGCTGGGATGAGGAGCTCACGGCCCGGTTCAGAGAATTTTGCTGATCAGGTAGTGCCGACAGCGCGCTGATAGCTGCCGAAGCCTCCCTCAGTTTCCAGTAACAAACAACTCCGCTTACGCCAAAAAACAGAGCAGTTGCTACCAATATTCCAATAATCCACAAATCCTCCACGTCTTCGACACTTAAGACGGTCAGACACATGGGCTGCCACTGACCCCACGAGTCCAGCACGTATCCAGCCGCGTGTGTGTCGGAGGGACAGACAGCTTCTCCTGGCACGGTCCGCTTCGTGGAAAAAATCTTATCCATTGAAGAAACAGCCCAATTTATTAATTCCATATTGGTTCGAGTGAGCGCTGAAGGGTCGCAGACGAGACGAAAAGCAAGCAGGGAGTAGGAAAAACTTAGGGGAGGGAAGAGCAGAAAGATATGCGACTTGCCTTGCCGAGTGCCGGAAGAAAGTAAAAGTGGAGCTGAGAAAGAGCAGGAATGAACTGAAGGATGGCATTAAGAAGGCCAAGGCCACGTATGCACAGAGGATCGAGGGACAGTTCACCTCACAAGACCCACGGAGCATGTGGAAGGGTATTAAATGCATAACAGATTACAAAGGCAAAAACAAACAATGCCCCAGGGACCCATCTCTGCCTGATGCCCTCAATAAGTTTTATGCACGTTTTGATGATCCAAACAGACCAGCTAGCACCAGACTCACCTCATCACCAGATGAAGAGCATCTCAGGGTGTCCGCAGCAGAAGTGAGAGGCAGTCTCAGAAAGATTAATCCTCATAAAGCAACCGGACCAGACAACATCCCAGGGAAAGTTCTGAAGGAATGTGCGGACCAGCTCTGTGAGGTGCTGGCTGACATCTTCACCACCTCACTTGCACTGGAGTCAGTTCCCACCTGCCTGAAGACCGCGACCATCATCCCAGTCCCAAAGAGCTCCACAGTGACTGGTCTGAATGACTATAGACCGGTGGCCCTCACCCCGATAGTCGCTAAATGTTTTGAGAAACTGGTCATGTCCCACATCAAGGCAACCGTCAACATCAATGAGGACCCTCATCAATACGCATACCGTGAGAACCGATCAACAGAGGACGCCATTTCTTCCGTGGTCCACACTGCTCTCACCCACCTGGATCAGAAAGACTCATACGTGCGTCTGCTCTTTGTGGACTTCACATCTGCCTTCAACACCATGATCCCCCAAACTCTGATAGACAAACTATCTACACTTGGACTAAGCCCCTCTATTTGTAACTGGATACTAGACTTCTTAACAGATAGACCACAGTCCGTGAAGATCCACAACTTCTCCTCCTCCACCATAACCCTCAGCACTGGCTCTCCTCAGGGATGTGTGCTGAGCCCCCTTCTGTTCACTCTGCTCACATATGATTGTACAGCCACACTTCCAGGCTGTCATATTGTTAAGTTTGCAGATGATACAGCGGTGGTGGGATGCATCACAAACAATGATGAGTCCAGCTACAGACAGGAGGTGGAACACCTGGAGAGCTGGTGCAAAGAGAATAATCTTCACATGAATGTGAAGAAGACAAAGGAGATGATTGTGGACTTCAGAAGGAACAAACACACCCACGCCCCACTGAAAATAGGTGGGTCTGCAGTGGAAGTGGTCTCCAGCTACAAATACTTGGGTGTACACATGAATGATAACCTCAGCTGGAGCAACAACACCACCAGCCTGATCAAGAAAGGTCATCAGAGACTCTACTTCCTCAGACGGCTGAGACGTGCTGGTCTGAGCAGCCCAGTTCTCACCTCGTTCTACAGGTGTGCAGTGGAGAGCATCCTGTGCTCCAGCATCAACGTGTGGCATGGAGGCTGCACAGTTGCAGAGAGGAAAGCTCTACAGAGAGTGGTGAAGGCTGCACAGAAGTCTGTTGGAGTCAGTCTCCCCACCATCACAGACATTTACACCTCCAGATGCAGGAAAAGAGCCACCTGCATCATGAAAGACCTCACTCACCCAGCACACTCACTCTTTGCCCCACTCCCCTCAGGACGGAGGTTGAGGAGCATCAAATGTAGAACCACTAGACTGAGGAACAGCTTCTACCCTGAGGCTGTTAGACTCATGAATAAAAAAAATAAACACTGCAAAATATCACATTGTGCTGATGCTGATCTGTTTTCTTGTTGCTGTGTTCATCTGTGTTCATCTGTGACCATCTGCTCATACAAACTCATGTTCGTGCTGCTGTTTATTTCCACTATATTAGGCTTAGTGTATTACTAGTTGATGTTTTTCTTAGTTAATTCTAGATGTTATTACTGTTTTTCTCTTGCATTTGTTGTTGGATGTAACTGGGACCCCGTGTACATAATCTCGTTTTCATCACATGTACCACATGCGGTGCAAATGACAATAAAGACTCTCTGACTCTGACACTTGTGTAACATATTTACAGTCACATTTATTGTAACCTACCTCATCTGACACCTCCATTGTAAGCAGAAGATGGCAGAGCGCAGGTAGCACAACAGACACGTACTTTTCCCCACCTAGGAGCAAGAACACACCACAGTTAAATTACTGAATACTATTAATAATGATCATACAACTGATATTACATTTTTTATTATAGCCCTTGAACATGTCTATATACAGTAGTAGAATTAATCTATTGTCATTTGTGTTAGATTCATTATTAAAATGTAGAAAGAAAAAAAAACTCACCTCATATTCAGCTGGGGTTAAGTGGTGCTTTTGCTGGGCCAGTGTTGCTCTGAGTGGATCTGTGTTGTGCTGAATCTATTTAATCATGTCCAGAGTTGAATTCCAGCTTCTCTGTTGTGGTTTTGTTAACTTTTGGACGGCTAAACTCTGCTAGCGTTGACTGCCGAATTAGCATTCTTGCTAGCTTCAGCGAAAACAAACATGCTTCGCCCGAAGATGGTATTTTATTAAACTGGTTGTGCTTCGGTGAAAAGATAATTCATCGTTGCAATAGGTACATACCACCTTGGTTTTATCCACGCTTCCATCGGGGTGTTTTTTTTAAAGAAATTTGCCACCAAGCACACTTTTTTGACTATCCACGTTCATCTTTTCAATCCGAGTCTGTCGCTCCAGAAGCTTCTTCTTCTTCTTCTTCTTCTTGGTTTTTTAATGGCGGCTAGCAACCAACTTAAGGTGCATTTACCGCCACCTACCAGACTGGAGTGTGGTGTCAGAGGGAATTTGACACATCACAACGATGTGTATGGCGTGCAAATTCACACCCTAACCTATTTCTCAACTACATGTTTGCATGTTGAAGCATGCACCGGCATACAGATTTAGATACTATTACATTAAATGCGATTTATTAAGCCTGTGTTATTTAAATACTTAAACAAGTGGTTTTTTACATAGCTCGATTTATTTTCTAATAGACTGATCATAGATAGTCCAATATTCTTTTTGTTTAGTGATGATTCCAAAAGCTGACGTTCTTCTAAATATTTATCACAATGTAACAAAACGTGCTCCACAGTTTCCATCTGAGGGCAGTGGTCGCAGGCCCCATTTTCATGCTTTCCTATTTTTAAAAGAGAACTGTAACGACCCTGTGTTTGGTTCTGCTTTGGGTCCAAGTATTTCTGTGTATTTGTTCAGTTGTACTGTACTGTGTTCTGTTGAGCTGTTGTGATTCTGTTGTCCCCCGCCCTCATGTGTTGGATTGGTCGTGGGGGCAGGAGAGGGGTAGGAGCAGGGAGGAGGGACCGGAAAAAGAGAGACGAAGAAGAAGAGCCCGGTGTGTGTGTTGTTGTTAGCAGGCAGCTAGCAGTGTGTTCGCTCGCGTGTGTACCGCGTTTTCTGTTAAGGCGTGAGCTGTAGCCTCGGTAATAGCAGCTCGTCCCTGTTTCTGAATAAACCCCGTTTGGCTGGACTCCGTCTGCTGTGTTGGCGTCATTACATTGGTGTCAGAAGTAAACCAACGCTACCGAGCTGAGTGAGTACTACTGGCTCGTCGCCTCCACCCGCGACATCAGCATCATGGACGGAGCGCTCGCCCAGGTGAAAATTAAAGCGGAGGGAGTAGAGGACGAAGAGGCTCGGAGAGAGGGGTTCACTAAAATAACTCAGGCGACGGCTGCTCCGCACAGCTCTGCAGCGAGCATGGCTGCCGAAGCAGGACTGAAGACCGGCGGGGGGGCGGGTCCGTCGACGCCATTTTCCCCAAGCGCGCCAAAAGATTCACATGGCGGCAGCCATGACAGTTACGTCGTCCAAAACGTCACCGTCCCGTTGAAGACGCCCAAGTACTCTGGTAGGTCCAGCTGGGAGGCCTTCCATGCACAGTTTGAGCTGCTGGCTCATGCAGGGAGGTGGACAGCAGAGCATAAAGCCCTGCAGCTGGCTCTCTGCCTACAAGATGATGCACTGGACTGCTTATTATTGTTAAGCTCAGAGGACAGAAAAGACTATGATGCACTAGTCGGAGCTTTAAAGAGGCGTTTTGGACAATGTGTGCAACCAGACATTTTTAAAAATAAACTCTGCAACAGGAGCAGGTTGCCAGGTGAACCCCTGCGTGTTTTGGCTAATGACATTGAGAGCCTCACACGCAGAGCCTATTCACACATGCAGTCAGGGGTCCAGAATGAACTAGCAAAAGATCAGTTCATCAGAGCCCTGGCACCACCGGAGCTGCGTGTGCAGGTTCAACTGATGCACCCCCGATCCCTGCAAGATGCATTGGACTTAGCAGTGGAGAGAGAGTGTTTGCTGGGAGTAGCAGCGGGAAACGACCTGAGAGGACAACCACCGGCATGCAGATCTGCGGAGGGGGCAGAGCTGAACCAGGAGAAACCTGCTTGGGTCTCGGAGCTGACAGAAATGGTCCGAGCGGTGGCACTGCAGTCGACGCGGGACTCCTCCGCACCCCCGGCCGTTTGTTGGGGCTGTGGCCAACCGGGACACCTCCTGAGGCGGTGTCCTAAAACAGTCAAGACGCAGGGAAACGACACGGGGTCTGCGGGGGGGAGGAATCGCAGATCCCGACCGTAGCCTCCACACCTCCATCGCCAGTGGGCGGGGGCCGACAGCTCGAACAGGGGGCCCGAGCCCAGAATCCCTCCGAAATTGACTCCGCCCTCGACCAAGCGACCGTGGTTGTGGTGGTCGGCCGCACATGTGTTGGAGACTTTTGTTATGTCCCCGTCTCAGTGGAAGGGTTTCCATGCACGGCCCTGATTGACACTGGTTCCACGGTAACACTAGTGAGGCCCGAGATGGTACCGGACTGGACTCTGATCCAACCCACCACAGTGCAGCTGCGCACAGTCACTGGGGACATGGCACCTATGAAGGGGAGGGGGACAATGACTTTTAATGTAGGTGGCCGATCTATCACCCACCCTGTGTGGGTAGCAGAGGTGCAGGACATGTGCATATTGGGGCTGGACTTTTTAAGGGCTGCGGGGTGCCAGTTGGATTTGGGTGTGGGGACATGGAGCTTCAAGGAGGGGCCTCTCATTCCACTGTTGCCCGTAGCTCCTGATCACACCCCCACGGGTCCTGTGGCCCGCTACACAGAACCGCAGATTGCAGCTGTCGAGCACATCCCACCTCAGCCCAGCCAGATTGCTGCCACCATGGCTCCCGCACCTGCGAGCCCTATGCACCCAGTGTGGGTGCCCCAGGAGACTGAAGACGCTGCAGTGACCTTGGTGCGGAAGATCTGGGCGGAAAACTGTAGGGGTTTAGACACTCGGCAGCAGGAACAACTGTTGCAGCTGCTCATGGACTTTAAGGACATTTTTGCCCTAAGTGAAGACCAGGTGGGGCGGACTCGTTTGGTGGAACATGACATCCTGACGGGAGGTGCACGCCCAATAAAATGTCATCCCCGCCGGCTTCCCCTGGCCCGTCAGGAAGCATGTGACAGGGCAGTGTCAGACATGCTGCAGGCTGATGTTATCGAGCCTTCAAACAGTCCCTGGGCGTCTGCTGTTGTCATGGTGCCCAAAAAGAATGGAGAGTGGCGTTTGTGTGTTGATTACAGACCACTGAACGGGGTGACTGAGAAAGACTCATATCCACTGCCTAGGGTCGATGAGTCACTAGACCTGGTGTCCGGCTCCAACTGGTTCTCGTCTCTGGACCTTCGGAGCGGTTATTACCAGGTCCCCCTAGCAACAAGTGCCAGACCTAAGACTGCTTTTTGTACGGGGCGGGGACTCTGGCAGTTTAAGGTGCTCCCGTTTGGACTGTGCAATGCACCTGCCACCTTTTCCAGGCTGATGGACCAGACGCTGGCTGACATTCCTCGCCAGGAGTGTCTGGTGTATCTGGATGATATACTGGTCCATGGCGCCTCTTTTGCAATGGCTCTGGACTCACTCTGTAGAGTGCTGGAGAGAATTAGAGCTGCGGGCCTGAGACTCCACCCAGATAAGTGTCACTTTATGCAACAAGAGGTGTCGTTTCTGGGCCACCGAGTCGGCAGAGAGGGGATCGGCACAATGGAGGACAAAGTAAAGATGGTGGCAGAGTGGCCAACCCCCACGACTCAGAGAGATCTTAAAAGCTTCCTGGGACTGGCTTCTTATTACAGGAGGTTTGTGCGGGGGTTCGCAAGTATAGCAGCCCCCCTTTTCCAACTACTCCAGAAGAACAGAGACTATGTGTGGACTGAACAGTGCCAGGGAGCGTTTGACCGCCTGAGGCAAGCTCTGACTGAGTCCCCAGTCCTCGCTCCTGCAGACCCTTCCCTCCCCTTCATCCTCGACACGGATGCAAGTGGCGTGGGGGTTGGGGGGGTCCTGTCCCAGCTGGGGAAGGAGGGGGAGAGAGTGGTGGGTTATTTCAGCAGGGCCTTTAACAAAGCTGAGAGGCGCTACTGTGTGACAAGGCGAGAGCTGCTGGCGGTGGTACTTTCTCTACGCCATTTTAAGTACTACCTGTGTGGCTTATCATTCACGATCAGGACTGATCACTCTGCCCTCCAGTGGCTGATGTCTTTTAAAGAACCTGAGGGTCAGGTGGCCCGGTGGCTGGAGGAGCTGCAATCCTACAACTTCTCTGTCATTCATCGGGCCGGAGCCAAGCACGCCAATGCCGATGCCCTCTCCCGCCGGCCTTGCGCTGCAGAGGGGTGCAGTTACTGTGACCGGAGGGAGAGGTTGGAGGAGGAACAGCTGCATCGGAACCATCGAGGATCAGGTCAGAGTGACTTGGCGATCTGCAGAGAGCTGCAGGTGGTTGGCACGGACAGCTGGAGGCACCATCAGGAACAAGACCCTGACATCCAACCTGTGTTGCAGTGGGTGGAGAGGCAACTGAAGCCGCCGTGGGAGGAGGTTGCTGGACTCTCGCTGGCAACTAAAGGGTTGTGGTCCAAGTTTGAGGCTCTGCGACTGGAAGATGGAGTACTGCAGAGGTCATGGAAGAACCCTTCCACAGGTGAGGAGCGGTGGCAAATTGTAGTCCCAAAAGGCCTGAAAGACGTAGTCCTGCAGGGCGTGCATGGAGCGTCTGGGTCTGGACATTTTGGTGTCACAAAAACTCTCCGTCGCCTCCGACAGGGGTTTTATTGGGGCCAGTGTAGGAGGGATGTGGAGGATTTCTGCCGCTGCTGTGACCTCTGCACGGCACGGAAGGGGCCGACGGGTCAGTCTCACGCTCGCCTACAACAGTTTGTTGTAGGAGCCCCGATGGAACGAGTGGCCGTGGACATCATGGGCCCCCTACCACGCTCAGACAGGGGAAACTGTTATGTCCTGTCGGCTATAGACTATTTTACAAAATGGCCGGAGGCGTACGCCATCCCTGATCAGGAAGCAGAGACTGTGGCAGATGCTTTGGTTGGGGGCCTGATTAGCAGGTTTGGGGTACCAGACAGTATTCATAGTGACCAGGGGAGAAATTTTGAGTCACGGGTGTTTTCTACCATGTGCAGCCGCCTTGGCATCCACAAAACAAGAACGACACCATTACATCCCCAGAGCGACGGCCTAGTGGAAAGGCTCCACCGCACTCTGGGACAGCAGTTGGCCATCCTCACAGCAGAGCATCAGCGGGACTGGGACGAGCACCTGCCACTGGTGCTAATGGCATGCCGCTCAGCTGTACAGGACTCCACGGCATGCACCCCATCGCTCCTCATGTTGGGGAGGGAGCTGCGCACACCAGCCGAACTGTCCTTCGGGCGCCCGCCGGATGCACCGGATGTTCCAGCGGGTCCCGAGTATGCCCGGAAACTTCAGGACAGGTTAGAGACGGCCCATGCGTTTGCCCGGAGGCAACAGGAGCAAGCAGGCATGCGCCAGAAACGGAACTATGATGTAAGGGCTAAGGGCCGACACTTCACTCCAGGGGAGCTGGTCTGGGTGTACAACCCTCGTAGGAAGAAGGGACGGTGCCCGAAGCTGGACAGTCAGTGGGTGGGTCCCTGCAGAGTGTTGGAGCGCCTGGGGGAGGTGGTCTACAGAGTTCAGATGCCCCAAAACAGGAGAAGAGTAGCTCTGCACAGGGACAGGTTGGCCCCCTATCAAGGCAGGTCTGCACCTCAGTCCCCAGAAGGCCAATGGTCAGGGTCTCTGGTGCGTCCGCCAACCTCCCCAGAAGCCTTATCACCGACATCGAATGATGCCCCGGCCCCAGAGCCTGTAGCGCCGCTGGGAGCTCGCCCGCAGCGGACGAGGAGGGCTCCAAGACGGTTTGATGACTTTGTTTGTCCCCTCGTGGGCGAGGGACTCAGTAGTGGGGGGGTAGTGTAACGACCCTGTGTTTGGTTCTGCTTTGGGTCCAAGTATTTCTGTGTATTTGTTCAGTTGTACTGTACTGTGTTCTGTTGAGCTGTTGTGATTCTGTTGTCCCCCGCCCTCATGTGTTGGATTGGTCGTGGGGGCAGGAGAGGGGTAGGAGCAGGGAGGAGGGACCGGAAAAAGAGAGACGAAGAAGAAGAGCCCGGTGTGTGTGTTGTTGTTAGCAGGCAGCTAGCAGTGTGTTCGCTCGCGTGTGTACCGCGTTTTCTGTTAAGGCGTGAGCTGTAGCCTCGGTAATAGCAGCTCGTCCCTGTTTCTGAATAAACCCCGTTTGGCTGGACTCCGTCTGCAGTGTTGGCGTCATTACAGAACTATTAAGCCCAGAATGTCCTATTCTAAGTCTTGACATAACTACTTCCTCCTTTCGCCTTCCGCTCAAACATTTATTTTCCCCAACATTCTTTTGAATTGTATACAGATGTCTTCCGTTTTCATTGTCATCCCATTGCTCCTGCCAGGTCTTAAGAATTTCTTTTTGTATAATTGATTTTCCCTCATTTTTACTCAGTGGAATATTTAAATGAACAATTTCTGATTTCAAAGCCTGTTTTGCAAGAATATCTACTTCCTCATTACCTTCTACACCTGCATGAGCAGGAATCCAGACAAATCGGACATAGTATTTTTTATTATGTAGCTGAACTAATAATTGGTGTATTCTAAACAGCAAATCCAATCTGGAAGCTTTTCCAGACTTTATACTTAATAATGCCGCTTGGCTGTCTGACGCTATTATAAATTGACCATCACCCCCCATATCATAATCCAGCAACCATTCCAGTGCTAGTATAATGGCTGATAATTCAACTGTAAAAACAGCTAAATGATCAGCTGTTCTCCTCTTAAGCAAGACTCTAAGGTGTGGGATATTCATTGCTGCTCCGGTTTTACCACTATTTGGGTCTTTAGATCCATCCGTATATATAATCATGCTATCTTTCAAGATGCTTATTCACTACCATCCACTCTGGAGTATTTCCTTTTTTAAGAATTTCCCCCAATTGGAGATCAACTTCTGGATATATAAATAGCCATGGTGGAATTTCAGATTGTGGAACTGTTGCACTATATTGGAATTTAGTTAAACCAAGATTATCAGCTTTAAAGTCCCCAACCCATCCAAAACTATTATAATTTGATTTATTATGTTCCCAACAGTCCTGCAGCACCATCTTAGTTGGATGATCTTGTTTATGTCCTTGTAGGTTCACCCAATACAAATACATTAGCTTTAATCTACGTAATCTCAACGGAAGCTCACCATTTTCCACTTGTAAAGCTGCTAAAGATGTTGTTCTGAAAGCTCCACAACAAGTTCTCAGTCCTTTCGTTTGTTCACTATCCAGTTTCTTCAGATGACTGTCAGCAGCTGCCATATATGCAATGCACCCATAATCTAAAGAAGATCTCATGAGGGCCCGATATATTCCTAACAGCGCTTTTCTTGATGCTCCCCATTCCTGTCCAGACAGACATCTTAGCAAATTGTTCACTTTTTTACATTTATTTTGAACTAATTCTATTTGATGTTTCCACGTTAAACTTTCATCAAAGATGACTCCTAAGAGCCTCACCGTTTTAACTTGTTCAAGCTTTTGTTTATAAAGGTGTAACGTAACGTCCTTATGTCTTCTATAAAAACAAATGACTTGAGTTTTTGTTGTTGACATCCTACATCCCCATTTGTTTGCCCAAACTTCCACTTTCGAGATAGCATCCTGCATCTTTTTCTGTAAATATACCAGATTACGTCCCCGCACCCACAAAGCCCCATCATCTGCATATAAGGATTTACCTATTCTCCCATCCATCTCATCAAATATATCATTTATCATGATATTAAAAAGAATCGGACTGCACACACTGCCTTGTGGGGTACCATTCTCAACAGTGTACTTGGTAGAGAAATTTGTCCCCACCCTAACTTCTATTTCTCTACCAAACAAAAAATCCAAAACCCAATTATACATCTTACCTCCTATACCGAGGTTCCTTAATTTAATCAGTAATCCCTCTTTCCATAACATATCGTACGCCTTCTCCATATCAAAGAACACAGCTATCACTAATTCTTTATTCGTCTGAGCTTTTCTTATGTCAGATTCCAAACACAGTATTGCATCCATTGTACTTCTCCCTTTACGAAAACCACTTTGAAAAGGACAGCATTTATTTTTACTTTCAATAAAATATGTTAGTCTTTCTGTAACTAACCTTTCCATTATTTTACCTAATTGTGATGTGAGTGCAATAGGTCTATAATTAGTCGGATCAGCTGCCTTTTTCCCCGGTTTTAGTATGGGAATTATGATTGACTGTTTCCATTGCGCGGGAATATTTCCAGTCATCCAAATCAAATTAAACAGTTTTAATAAAACAATAAGAGATGATTTTCCTAAATGTTTAAGCATGGTATAGCATACCCCATCCTTACCAGGTGTTGTTTGCCTAGTGTTAATAATAGCTTTTTCCAACTCATATATGGTGAAAGGCATATCTAAATCTTGATCTGAGACTATTTTCTTAATAGTAATTTCTGGGTTTTCAGATAATAACTTTTCTTTATTCCTTTTCATATCCACAGATAAATTGTTTGAACTGTGTACTGCAATGAAGGATTCTGCTAACAATTCCGCCTTTTCTCTATTACTGTCCGCTATTTTCCCATTCAATTTTAGCACAGGTAAGGAAGAAGTTTTCTTAACCCCATTCATTTTCTTAATGATTCTCCATACTTCCGCTAACTTGGTTTCTCTTCCAATAGAATTGCAATACTGTCTCCAGCATGCCTTTTTTGCTGCTCTAACAGTCTTCTTAACTATAGCTTGTGCTTTTTTATATTGTAGTAATGTCTCCATAGTATGGTGCTTTCTGATCAATTTAAAGGCTTTATTTCTTTCTCTTATAGCAAGGCTACATTGCTCATTCCACCAAGGAACAGATTTTCTATTTCCTCTACCCCTAGTTTTAGGAATTGAAGTTTCAGCTGCATTAATAATGATAGATACAACCTTTGTATGACACATTTCCATATTACAAAACAAATTCTCATCTAATTCATTAAATTGAATATCAACTAAATTTCTAAATAAATCCCAATTAGCCCTATTTAGTCTCCATCTTGGTATCTGCTCCTCCTCTTCTTTAATTACTTCTGAACCAATTGATATCCTAATAGGGAAATGATCACTACCCATAGGAAAATCACTCAGCACCTCCCAAGATGTTATTCCAGCTATTGCATTTCAAAGTCAAAAGTCAAAGTCAACTTTATTGTCAGATCTGCAATATGTACTGTACAGGACATACACAGGACCGAAATTGCGTTTCTCTCAGTCCCTCGGTGCAACAGTAAACATCTAAACATTGAAACACTGAAACATATAATAATAGACATAAGCATAAAATAGTAAAACTAACACTGTCCTGAGTTTTTTGCATAGTGGTATAAGAGTATGAAAATTTACACCAACTCTAAAACTAAAACATTAAACATTTAATGAACATAATACTGTCCTGAGTTTTTGCATACTAGTATAAAAAAAGAGTATAAAAAGTATAACTAAAATAAACTAAAGGTTTCTAGCATTGACATTTGCAAAGTGGCAAAGCAGCGTATGAGTTAATGTACACAGTATATGTATGAGGTAGTAGTTGATGTTGTTATAGAGGCAAAAAGTGGCATATGCAGTAAGGCACATTTGATATCACATTTGACATCACATTTGACATCACATTTGATACTAATGTTAGGTCTAAAACACTTTCTAAATTTCTATTACAATCATATCTAGTGGGGCTACCATCATTAATACAAACCAGTGAATGTAATTCAATAAACTCTTCAATTACCAAACCATTTGTGTCTGTATTCAGACTTCCCCATAAATTATTATGTGAATTGAAATCACCACACCATAGAGTCTTACCGTCATTTTGTACGTTTACTTCATTAAGCTCTGGAATGGACAACTTTCTGTTAGCGTTATAAAAATTTATCACAGAAATCTGATCTTTTCCCAACCAAATTTTAATTACTATTGCTTCATGATTCTGGTTAATTGATTCTACTGTATATCTTACTCCAGTTTGTACAAAAGTCGCCACTCCTCCACCTTGTTTGTCCCTCCTATCATTCCTAATTGTTGTATATCCAGGTATTATGAAATCCAATTGGGGCTTGAGCCAGGTTTCTTGAATGCAAATTAGATGAGGTTTATCTATCAAATCAGAAATGTATTTTTTAAACTCTAAACCATTACTAAGTATACTTCTTGCATTCCACTGAAGTAAAATTAACATGAAGAAGAAAGACCACCACTGCATGATGGAGTTTGAGAGGATTGTGTCTCAGTCAGTTTTTCCTTAATTGATTCCCAGCTAACATTTTTACAGTCTAGATATTTTTGAGCTGCCTTCACAATTATTTGGATTTTTTCAGTTTTCTTTTGTGTTTGAGCAGTGCAATTTACAACCTCCACCATGAACAGTACAAAGTCTTCCTTTGTCATGAGTAACGTGTCGTCTTTTACCTTGCAGTTTTCTGTACAATTAGGTCTTATTTTACTTTCTTCTGGTATTTTCTTTGGATGCATCATTGGTTGTGGGGGGACTTTCTTTATAGCTTCTGCATAAGTGACTCCTGTAGTGACTTTGATTTTCTGTATTTCCTCAGCTCTTTTACTTGCAACACATCCCCTATATCCTGAGCTATGTTCACCCCCACAATTGCAGCATTTTAATGGAGTTCCTTCTTTACATTTTCCATATTCATGGTCTCCAGCACATCTCCCACATTTCTGTTTCCCCTTGCATACAGCTGCAATGTGTCCAAACATCTGACATTTAAAGCACCGCAATGGAGGAGGAATAAATGGTCGGACATTATAACTGATAAAGCCCACAAACACTTTGTCTGGCAGACTTTTCTCCTCGAATTTTAACATGATAGAAAAACTATCACTCTTTTCACCATTTCTGTTTCTTATCAGTCGTTTAGCTTCGACCACTTTTCCCCCTGAAACATTAGTTTTGATCTCCTCAACTGTCACGTTGGGTGGAATACCCGAAATGACTCCGCAGACATGTTGTTTGTTGGCTAGAATTTTCCCTCTCACATTTTCACCGAGGATTCTCTTTACATTTAGTGCTTTTTCCTTTTGTTTATCATCATCACAGATTATCAGTAAAGATCCATCTCTTATCACTTTAACAAGTTTCACTTTTCCAACCAGTGAGTTGATTTCTTTAGTCAGCTTGATTGGATTCAGCGTGCTAAAGGACACACCTTCTTTAACAAACTTCAAGATAATTTTAAACTCTGTCATCATAACTGTTTCTTCAGCTTCTGAAACAGACGATTCTTCCTGTTGTCTTGATTTTTTCCGTTTCTGTTTAGACTTTTGAGTCTGCCATATCCCATCTTTTTCACCGCCATCACCTCCCTCTGCCATTTCTGTACAATCACTTCCTGATAGATTATTTCCCTCTGACATCCTTCAAACCATTCACAGCCTGGCCGTGCCTCACCGCCTTCTTTAACGTCCACCGCCACCGCAGTAACAGCAACCGTTTCAATTTCTTTCAGTTCAAAATCAGCGCCGGTATGAGAACCGTACTAGACTGAGGAACAGCTTCTACCCTGAGGCTGTTAGACTCATGAATAAATAAAACTGCAAAATATCACATTGTGCTGATGCTGATCTGTTTTCTTGTTGCTGTGTTCATCTGTGTTCATCTGTGACCATCTGCTCATACAAACTCATGTTCGTGCTGCTGTTTATTCCCACTATATTAGGCTTAGTGTATTACTAGTTGATGTTTTTCTTAGTTAATTCTAGATGTTATTACTGTTTTTCTCTTGCATTTGTTGTTGGATGTAACTGGGACCCCGTGTACATAATCTCGTTTTCATCACATGTACCACATGCGGTGCAAATGACAATAAAGACTCTCTGACTCTGACACTTGTGTAACATATTTACAGTCACATTTATTGTAACCTACCTCATCTGACACCTCCATTGTAAGCAGAAGATGGCAGAGCGCAGGTAGCACAACAGACACGTACTTTTCCCCACCTAGGAGCAAGAACACACCACAGTTAAATTACTGAATACTATTAATAATGATCATACAACTGATATTACATTTTTGATTATAGCCCTTGAACATGTCTATATACAGTAGTAGAATTAATCTATTGTCATTTGTGTTAGATTCATTATTAAAATGTAGAAAGAAAAAAAAACTCACCTCATATTCAGCTGGGGTTAAGTGGTGCTTTTGCTGGGCCAGTGTTGCTCTGAGTGGATCTGTGTTGTGCTGAATCTATTTAATCATGTCCAGAGTTGAATTCCAGCTTCTCTGTTGTGGTTTTGTTAACTTTTGGACGGCTAAACTCTGCTAGCGTTGACTGCCGAATTAGCATTCTTGCTAGCTTCAGCGAAAACAAACATGCTTCGCCCGAAGATGGTATTTTAAACTGGTTGTGCTTCGGTGAAAAGATAATTCATCGTTGCAATAGGTACATACCACCTTGGTTTTATCCACGCTTCCATCGGGGTGTTTTTTTTAAAGAAATTTGCCACCAAGCACACTTTTTTGACTATCCACGTTCATCTTTTCAATCCGAGTCTGTCGCTCCAGAAGCTCATTTGCGCATGCACATATCAGTGTGGGCGAGCAGGCGAGCTGCTCTCTTCTTCTGCTGGCGGTTGGCAAACGACTTTAAGCGCATTACTGCCGCCACTAGACTGAAAGCGGGATTAATCTTCATTTTTATAATATTAACGGATTAATCATTTTACATTAATCTCATGAGTTAACGCGTTAACTTTCCCATCATTAACATATATACATACATACATATGTACATATACATATCTTACTTCCGCTCTCGACAAGGCAAGTCGCATATCTTTTTGCTCCTTCCTTCCCTAAGTTTTTTTCCTCCTCCCTGCTTGCTTTTTGTCTCGTCTGACACTTCAGCGCTCACTCGAACCAATTTGCGATGGAATTAGTAAATTGGGCTGTTTCTTCAATAGATAAGATTTTTTCCACGAAGCGGACCGTGCCAGGAGAAGCGGTCTGCCCCTCTGACACACACGCGGCTGGATACATGATGGACTCATGGGGACAGTGGCAGCCTATGTGTTTGACCGTCTTGAGTGTCGAAGACGTGGAAGATTTGTGGATTATTGGACTATTAGTAGCAGCTGCTCTTTTTTTTGGCATCGGAGGGACTGTCTGCTACCTGAAGCTGAGGAGGGCTTCGGCGGCTATCAGCGCGCTGGCGAAACTCCCTGATCAGCATGATTCTCTGATCCGGGCCGTGAGCAACTCATCCCAGCTGTTGTATGAGCTCAATCGCACGTTGGGTGCGTCGGTGGACTACCGGGGACCTGCTGGGCGTTTTGGAACTCGTTTACAGCCGCCTGGGTCCCAACTGGGCATGGATGGGGGTTCATAGACCGGAACCTCATATGATTTGGAATTTTGGCTCTGAAACAGCGTCTGGACTTGGAGGCTGCAGTGAAAAAGAACACTGTGGTCTGAATTGGAATAAACAAAAAGACTATCTAATCTGGTTTCTGCACACGTCCTTGAAAAGAGGCCTGTTTGGAAACTTTCTCCTGGAGCGTAGAGTTGAAGTGCCCTTGCTGACCTCCCTCACCCGCACCCCCCAGAGATCTCTGTGTGTGGCTCGGATGACGCCCAGCTGAACAAACTGCTGAACTGTGTTCTTTGAAGTTACTCACAGACTAAATATCTCCTTGCCTGTCGTCAAAACTGCAACAATGTCTCGTGTGACTGTGCTTTCGCTGATAGAGTTTTTGAGACTTTATCATGGAGTGTCCTCAGGCAATCTTTGATAAATTCTTTTTTTGAATATCACAAATGATACCTACTGTGCTTTTCCTTTTTCCATATCTGTTTTGCTCTTCATCCATGATGGATGAGAGATGGCCGCGCTGACGAACATGCGTGTTTTGAACATGCGTGTTTTGAATTGCAGCAGCTTAACATTCTCTGACCTCTGGATGACTGTGTTTACATGATCACGTTGTATTGGTTTACTGGTGCAATGTTAATAAAAAATCTCTTATCTCTCTTATCTATCTTATGTATATATATATATGTATATATATATGTATATATATATATGTATATATATATATGTGTATATATATATGTGTATATATATATGTATA
>JBBPBX010018357.1:29408-45705 GCA_038048925.1 Garcialebias charrua | reverse complement strand
ATCAGCAGACCAACTTGCAGAAAGGCCCTATTCAGACTAGTGTCGCAAAGCTGCGTGGTAAAAGACCTGTGGTAGTTCCTGCTGGCACTACTAAACTTGTACCTGCTACTTGTTCTGCTATGTTGGCCTTGGCAGGGGCTGTTTTGATTGAACCCTTAAATGCAAAGTTTGGCTTACCTGAGGGTTTGTTAGTGTCTCCTTCTCTCTTGCATGTTGTTCGGGGTACTGTTTATGTTCCTGTGGTGAATGTAGGGGTGTGTACGGTTACACTGAAACCCCGCTGTTCTCTTGGAGTGTTGTCTCCTATAGATGTGGTGAGCCTACCATCAGAGTTGCAGGAAGTCCCTTGTGTACAGGAGCAAATTATTGCTGCAGTCAGGTCCCATACTGCCGAGACTGGCTCAGTTAGAGAGAAGATAACCTCCCTTGATCTCTCTATGCTAGATGGAATAGAGCAGCACAAAGTGAGAGCCTTATTGCTAAAGTATGAATCTGTGTTTTCTGCTTTTGATGGTGACCTTGGCTTTACCAATTTAATTGAGCATAGCATCCCTTTGTCAGATGATGTTCCCATACGACAGCGGTATCGGCGCATCCCTCCATCTGAATATGAGGCAGTTAAGTCTCACATTAACCAGCTGCTGGCAACCCGGGTAATTCGAGAGAGCAGTAGCCCTTATGCGTCCCCAATTGTCCTAGTCAGAAAGAAGGACGGTAGTCTTCGCCTTTGTGTAGACTACAGACAACTTAATAAAAAGACCAGGAAGGATGCTTTTCCACTGCCTCGAATAGAAGAGACACTAGACTCCCTCTCGGGCGCCTGCTGGTTTACGACAATGGACCTTGCTTCTGGATATAACCAGGTTCCAGTTGCAGAGATCGATAAGCCAAAAACAGCTTTCTGCACCCCGTTTGGCCTGTTCGAGTTCAACCGTATGCCATTTGGACTATGCAATGCACCAGGGACTTTCCAGCGTTTGATGGAGAGGATATTTGGGGCCCAGCATGGTCAGTCACTCTTGTTATATCTGGATGATATTGTTGTGTTCTCTTCCAGTGTTGATGATCACTTGACACGGCTGGAAAGGGTTCTAAGTCGCCTAAAACAAGAAGGATTGAAAGTCAAGTTAGAAAAGTGTGACTTCTTCAAAAAGCAGGTGAAATATCTGGGACATCTCATCTCTGAGGAGGGCGTGGCCACGGACCCAGGAAAGGTTGCGGCAGTGTTAAACTGGCCTCACCCCACCAACATCTCAGAGTTGCGGTCGTTCCTGGGGTTTGCCAATTATTACAGGAGGTTCGTAGAAGATTTTTCTAAACTAGCTGGCCCCCTTCATCGTCTTGTTGCAGAACTTGCTGGGTCGAAGGTGTGCAGAGGACGAAGGCAACTGTTGGAAGACGTTTGGTCGGAGGACTGTGAAAGGAGCTTCCAGGAGCTCAAGGCCAAGCTTGTAAGTGCCCCCACACTTGCTTTTGCTGATTTCTCTCTGCCTTTCATTTTAGAGGTCGACGCCAGCCACAGTGGGCTAGGAGCCGTATTGTCTCAAGAGCAAGGTGGCAAAGTGAAACCAGTTGCATATGCCAGTCGCAGCTTACATGCTGCTGAGAAACATTATAGCTCCATGAAGCTTGAAATGTTAGCCATGAAGTGGGCCATGACTGAGAAGTTCAAAGAGTACCTGTGGGGCCACCGATGTATAGTATGGACAGACAATAACCCCTTGAGTTATTTGGACACAGCCAAACTGGGCGCCACGGAGCATCGGTGGATCGCTGAACTCTCAGCATTTGAGTATACAGTCCGATATCGCCCAGGCCGTGTGAACAAGAATGCGGATGCCCTCTCAAGGCAACAGACTAGTGGGGACAGAACGCAATTGGAGTACCTCCTCCCAGGAACAGTCATTCCAGAGGCAATTGGTGAGCGGTTTGTGGGGATGCAGGAAGACCCTGTCCAGTTGGTCATAACAGCTCTGCCATCCCGCAGCGAGGAAGATCTGGGGGTACTCCAAAGGGCTGACCCTGCCATCTCAGCGTTTCTGGAGTTTTGGCAGCAGCAGAGAGCGCCAAGCTGTGCTGAGAAGGAGCGTCTGGGTCCAGAGGCCCGGGGACTTGTAAAACAGTGGGGTCGAATTGTCCAGAAGGAGGACCTCCTGTATCGGCGCAGCTGGAGACCAGATGGGGGAGAAGAGGTTCTCCAGTTACTTCTCCCAGAGAGCTTAAGATCAGAGGTGTTACAGGAGCTTCATCAACATCATGGCCACCAAGGGATAGAGAGGACAACTGATGTCGTGAAGCAGAGGTGTTTCTGGCCAGGGATGGACAAAGATGTAAAGGACTGGTGCCAGCAGTGTGAGAGGTGTACCCTTGCTAAAAACACCCAACCAAGAGCTCGTGCTCCTATGGGTCACCTCCTTGCTTCAAGACCAAATCAGCTGCTGGCCATTGATTTTACACTGTTGGAAACCGCCCGTGATGGAAGGGAGCTCGTGATGGTGATGACAGATGTGTTTTCAAAGTTCACCCAAGCCATCCCCACTCGTGATCAAAAAGCAGCTACGGTAGCGAAGATCCTGGTTCGTGAGTGGTTTTACCGTTTTGGAGTACCGGCTCGCATCCACTCAGACCAGGGGAGGAACTTTGAGAGTCTCTTGGTGCAACAGTTATGTGAGCTGTATGGAGTTCAGAAAAGTCGTACCACACCTTACCACCCACAAGGAAATGGACAGTGTGAACGCTTTAATCGAACTATGTTTAACCTGCTTCGTTCCCTTCCTCCAGAAGAAAAACGAAATTGGCCAGAACACCTCCCACAGCTTGTCTTCCACTATAACACCACTGCCCATCAGTCGACTGGTGAATCACCCCACTTCCTCATGTTTGGACAAGAACCTCACTTGCCAGTGGATTTCCTTCTTGGTCATCTTCCGGAGCCCACAGCACCCAGTGTGTGTGACTGGGTGGCAGAGCACAGGAGGCGTCTGAATGTGGCCATGGATGCTGCCAGGGGCAGAGTGGAGCTGGCAGCCCAGAGGAGGAAAGTGAGGCATGATGAAAAGGTTCAGTGCAAGCCACTTGAAGTGGGACAAAGAGTGTATTTGCGTGATGTGGGCCCAGGTCGCAGAAAAATTCAAGATGCATGGGGGTCCACAGTGTACCAAGTCGTGAAAGGGCCCAGTACAGGTGGTGTGGTATATTCAATTGCTCCAGTTGATAAGCTTCATCTTGTGAGACAAGTGCATCGTACTGCTATAAAACCTGCTCTACCACCTACAGATGCCTGCCCTGATGCTTGGTTGCAGTGTCTGCCTGATGAGACTAGTGACGAGGATGATGTGGAGTCTGGATCTTGGCTGGTGGTCCGAGAGGCTGTTAGTAACCCGTCTGTGAAGCCAGAACCACCGGAAAGGCCTCCAGTTCATATGCCATATGAGGCGCCACCGGCTGTACAAGCTCCCCAAAGCAGTATCATCGGCCCCAGGAAGTCCAGCCGTAAAACCGCTGGCAAACACTCCAACCCCCATCACCTCCCACGACCGGTTAGGAGTGACGACTGTAGGGCTACTGTTTCTGTGGACCCGGGTGCCAGCAGCCTGGTTACCGCCACTTTTTGACCCTGGTTGCGGTTTTGATTTATCGGTGGGCCACCGATCCATAAAGGGGGGGTAGGATGTAACCGGGTGGTTTTAGTTCATTGGAAGAGTGGCTGTAAATTCCCACTCTGGTTTGGCTCCCTGAACACACCGTGTCCTGTTCCTCCACCTTCAGTGTGGTTTAGCTCATTAGTGTTACTAAGCACCAGGTGTGTAAGCCAAACATTCTTCTCCAGGGTGTTGGCTGTTTAGTCTCTTGCTGCATGTGGCTGTAGTGAGTGCTGCTGCAGTGTTCATGGAGTTGTGCAAAGCCCTGAAGCACAAGCTAAGGTAAATGTTTTTTTTCATTAGTCACTTATGGCTGGTTGGGTGCTGTCAATGCTGCTCCACATATTGTTGTGGAGTTCTGTTAAAAGTTATTTGTATTTGTTTGTTTCTTTAGGACATGTGCCAGTGGGTGGCAGATTGCCACTGCAACTAATTGAATGTGCTTGTTGTTGGGGTTGTGACTGATTAAGGTACATGCTTGTATTTTCTAATATTGTTTATCATGTGCAAGCACCTTACTAACTGTCATTCCTGTACTGCAGATTGCTACAGTTGCTATATTGTGCTCCCAACTCTGTGCCTTGTTTTAAACTGTACATGCTCTCATGTTACTGGCATGTAACATCCTTTGGTGTTAAGTGATTTGGAGTTGTGCTAGCCCTTTACAACTGGCCTGGTAGAACCACCATAGCATAAATGCATCTAATAAAGGCTGTTTTAATATTGAAAGGAATTAATAAAATATATATTGTATACAACACTTCTGTTTTTGTCATTTGAAGCCAGGCGTACCTGCGTATTTGTAATAGGGAAGCTCTAGACTATTTACAGTCTACCAGTTGGCTTTAGAGTCACATCCTCTGAGTCACAATCCGGGCCTTCATAGCCCGTGTTACACATAGTAGTTAAAAACATCCATATATCTTGAACAAAATTCCCTGACAGTGACAACTGAAGTAAGGGCTTTAAACAGTAGCTAAGGCTTTCTAGTTACTGCAATCCGCTTTTGACATCATCCAGTCAGATTTTTTACGTCTCAAACTTGTCCTAAATGCTGATAAAACAAAAGAGATGTTTTTTTCAAGTAGGAAGTCGGTCCCAGCAGATCTTCCTCTGATTTTATCATCAAATGTGTCCCTATTGAGTTTGTTGACTCATATAAATATTTGGGTATCCTGGTCGATTCACATCTCTCTTTTAAACTCCACGTGGAAAACCTAGTGAAGAAACAAAGTAAAACTGGGTTTCTTTTTCAGAAATAAATGATGTGTAGTGTGCAGTGAGTGATGAGCAGAGAGTGAATGGTTGTTTGTATTTTTTGTCTCTATATGCCCCTGTTATCACAGGGACTGAATGCTAGGATATGCCTTGTATCTGTGAATTTCCTTCCTTCCATTGATTACGGTGACATTCTCTACATGAATGCTCCTACAAGCACCCTGCGGATGTTGGATGTTGTCTATCATGGTGCACTAAGATTCATAACTGGCTGTGAGTATCGTACCCACCACTGCACCCTGTATTCACTGGTTAACTGGACATCATTAACCTCACGCAGACTCTTCCACTGGTACATTTTCATCTTTAAATCACTTCTTGGTCTGCTGCCCTCATACATCTCCTCCTACATGTCTTTGCGTGAGTGCAGCTACAGTGTGCGCTCTCAGGACATGATTACCTGCAGTGTTCCGTCAGTGAGGACTGAACTTGGAAAAAGGGCCTTCTCCTACTCTGCTCCTGCTTCCTGGAATATCATCATTCTTTAGTTTGTAGCAGGTCGCTTTCGTAAATGAGCCCTCGAGGCTCAATAAGATTTACTTGACTAAATAAAGGTTGAATGAATGAATGAATATGTTTGATCCTCTCTGGTTTTGAAGTCTAGCAATGAGTCATTTGAAAAGATAAATTGTCCTTGGATTACAAAAAACACTAGAGGTTGTGGGATGTGCAGTGAGTGATGAGCAGAGAGTGAATGGTTGTTTGTATTTTTTGTCTCTATATGCCCCTGTTATCACAGGGACTGGAGACCTGTCCAGTGCGTTCCCCACCTCACAGACAGTGATAACTGGACATGGGCAGCAGTGACCTCTGCAACACGAAAATGAAGAAACAGGTAAAAGATAATTGATGGATGGATGGGTGGATGGATAGACTACTGGTATAATCTCTAAATTGAACCGATTCGATCGATTCTATTCTAGATTATCTATTCATTTTGATGAGTCTCGCCATAGACTTCAAAATTTATTAGGAATGCCAAATCCTACGTCGTTCGTCTAAAAGACAACAGACATTTAGACCAAACTATATTTCTTTTTTCTATTTTTAGTTTAACCTAAACTAAGTAATGAATGGAGGAATAGTTTGGAAGAAGAGGCCTTCGTTACAGAAAGCCCTCCAAAATTTTATAGGTATAGATCCCTATATCTAATTTTACAGAATTGATCCACCCCTTAATTTGTAATTGTAGCTGAATAATGATAGCTTACACACCAATCCCCAATAATAAACCCACCTAAAAACCACATAATTGCATAATTACAGACTATAACCAGAGTGGCACTGTCTGGAAACCAACCAGCAAACAACGTTAGATGTGGGCACCTGCAGCTCCAACGCTTGGTCTTCAACCTTCATCCAAGGGTCGTCTCCTCTGCGTCAATCGAGGGATCCCCTCTACATGCTGATTTACCACTGTGGATTATAAGACTTTGTTTTCCAAAGGATTAAAAGTTTACCGCAATGGGACAACCTACGAAAAGTATGGAATTTCCAAAAATTTTATGGCTATAAAAGAGACTATTGACAAAAGAGACTATTGGCTTCTTTTATTTTATTCTAATGTAATCAAAAGAATAACATTTTGTCATTTTCAATATATATGCTATTATGCTGTGTTATTCTTTAATGTGGAGTATTAAAGAGTTACTTGACCATATAATGGTGTCAGAGTTTAATTTTATGTCAAATTGTGCTTTTCAGATTTGTTTGAGAAGTGTTAAGACGCTATTCCAAGTATTTTACCTCTTGGAGACTATGCGTCTGTCTTTTTCCTAAACATTTCTATCTGCTTCTGGGTTTAACCTTGTACCATGATAACAGCAAGTGAACTCCTCGACTGGTTATTTTGGACCAATCGGAGAGGGACAAGTTTTTGATCTCAGATCCTCTACTAAGGGTTTCAAGTTTTCCTGAAACCGCTAGTTCCTGTAAGGAAGAGGAGATGTGAACTTTCTCTTCAAGCTGTCGGACGTTTGGTCAAGAGCTAAAGACCTTCGTTCTTCAGTCCAATTCGAACCGAGCATAAGCTCAGAACTTTGTTTATTCCTTTCTGGAATAAGTTATCTTGAAGTCAACCAAGAGCTGACATCATTTTCTGATGATCTACGTGGACCCAGGAGACGTTGGAAAGTAAACAAATAACCAGCTCAGATGTACAGGCCCCTGCCAGGACTCCGTGCATCTGAAAAGCTAAGGTCTTCTCTTATCTTAAAGGTAATGAGCTGTTTACAAACGTACTTGGGATTCAGCAGAAATCTGATGGGAAGTGTCATTTCTGGTAACATACTCAAGACAAATAACTTCCTCTTAAACCTCTCCAACCTCCTACCCTATTCCTCTTAAACCACTCTTATCTCAATTTCTAAGCTGGTAACTACATTTTAAGCTAAAGAGCCATAGACTAAGTATATTGAGATCCTGTATTTATGTCTGTTGTTGTAATTTAAATGTGCTATCTCGTTAAATTGCAAGAAAGTGAAAATCAGTCAAAGTGTAATGGTGTTAATTTTATTTGATTTATTTTAAATAAATGGTAGTGTCTCCTGGCATACCAAACTAAAGTCAACGTCTCTGTCACTTAATGGCTTTATCCATCATGAAGATCACAGAAATATTGGGTAAACTGAAAAAGAAAAGAATCCATAAAATACTATTCAATCTGAATAAGTAATTAAGATATATAAGTGTGTCAGTTTAATACTGACCTCCTCTTATATCCTACAGTACTGAGATCCCTTCCAGGGGTCAAGATCCTGCTGGGCGGTCTCTTCCTTAGCACGCTCTTCATCAATATTATTATGAGCAGGTACGCGCCCTCATGACAAGCTAAAATTGCTGAGAACACCTTAATCGTTTAGAAAGAGCGACCTCTTTCTACCAAGTCATGAAGAAAAGAATGAAAATTGAAAATTCCCAAGTTGTATGAATAAGAAATAATATTTCTTTCTCTGCACCAAGCTTCAACAATATGCCATTTCCTGGCGTAGAGTGACTGTGTGGACATAGCACGTGCATTTTGAATGGTTTTTACCACGTTCTCTGGCAGGCCTGAGGCCATCAGCTTGTTCCTCTCCGCCAACAAGCTGAAATTTGCCACAGTTCTCAGCCTAAGTGGCGAAACTGCTCCTTCCGGTGACGTGACCCTGGAGAGGGGCCGGTGGTGGAACCAGCTCTCCCTCAAGGGCCCTAATTTCTGTGGTCCCTTGAAGGTCACTTCAAGGAAGGAGCCGACGAAGTCAGCTATGTCAGTCTCCCTCTAGGGAGAGGGTCTTTCTGCAGTTGTATCTCCATACTACTCTGATCGAGAGTGTTTGGAGGGAGAGGCAATATGCTGTCATCACCAAGAACAAAAGCTGAACAGATTGTCTGTTTCTCCTCTTTTTGTTGGGGGTCATGGATCGGAGGGGTTGCACGTTTTGTAAACGAGCAGATCTCCTGACTCCAGCCCGTTTCCCGGTTGGGTCAGCACAGTGAGCGTGGTCACACGCTGTAGGATCAGTGTTTGAACATGGCGTGTCACCCATTGAGAGTAAGGGGACCGCTTCAGCATGAGAATGTGGAGATGGTCCTTTGCGTTGAGCAGACTTTACGCTGCAGTTTCATCACAACCTCTTTTGTGAACGTGTGATACTGACGTTGGCCTGCGGGCTTCTGCCGTGGCCCCCCCGTCCCTTACTGGCGTCTGATGAATAGGTGGCCAGGAAAGTGGGTCGTCGAATTCTGTCGGCGTGCAACCCTGGAGCACGGATGTGTCACAGGTTTGTTTGATATATGTATTGCCAGCTCCGTGGTTTAGAACGGAGCGGGAGCTGGACCACGTGACCCCCTCACCTGTCTCTATGAGGAGTTACGGGCCTGCTCGCAGGCACCTCTGGGCCTGTCTGTTTGAGACAGAACAGAGGCACCCTGCTTGGGTTTATCAATTAGGCTAACACCCCGTGAGCCGTGAGGGAGGAGGGGGGGGGGGAATGGCCCCCGCCCTTTATATCACCTGGAAGAACGGAGGGGACCGTTCTGCTGATGTTGCTATGTTTTTTTTTTTGTGAGTCAAGAGAACAGAGAGGGGTTGTTTTTTTAGCTTTATTCGTGCTTATGTCATATGACATATTTGACTTTATGTCACTCACAGCAAGAAAGAAAAACTGAATGTCTGACCTCTCTATTAGTCGCAGGTTTGTTTTGTGTTTAAAACAAAGTCAACAGCTTTTTGTACCGTGCTACAAACAAAGTCTGGATGTGAAAAGATTATTTCCCGTATCGCGTGGGCGGGTGATCGTGTCACTGGTAGATATGGTCCTGGTTCATCATGCACGCTTCTGTTTGGTTTCCCGATTCGCCGAGGAGGTTCTGTACCAGTCCGCCTAGCGTGGAACAAATCTGTTCTTACTCCAGGTGTGTTCGGTCCGAGGTGGGCCAGGCGGTGGTCTCTGCTCGACCTCGTACGCCGGCCACTTTTGCGGTGGGGCACGTGTGGCTGAGTGGTGTCGAGGCTGCGGTACAAGGCTCTCCTAGGGATGCCCACCAAGAGAGCTTCAGCCTGTTTGCACCTCTGGTCCAGCCTGGTCTGAATTCGATCCAGCGCTTTTCCAAAAAGTCCCCTGGGTTCTATCGAATGGTGGAGCAAATGAATTTTCTGTCCCTCCGGGAGGTCAGTTAGGGTCATGGCGTATTGCGATGACCACCTCCGCCATTCCTCTGCTTTGTGAAACAGCTGCTGTCTCCATCATGCAGAGCACAAAGTCTGTTACCCTACGGGCTTCATCCAACAGCTCCGCGGCAGCTTGCCTGTCTGATGTTACCTGGAGCTCCTGTAGTTTTTCAGCCAGGTACGCCTGCATCATTGCGGACGCGTTCATTGCGCGCGCCGCAAGGCCCTGAGCTCTGTAACATTTCTCGAGCAGAGAAGCCGAAGCTCGACAGGCGGAGAGTTTTGTCCCGGACGACTTGGGAGCCAGATGAGACGCCAGCGTGTCCTCAATTTGAGGCACATTGGCTATTCCCACTTCATCCATCCCGTCCACGTCGAGAAACTATGAAACCGCTTTCATAGTTTCTCGACGCATGGGAGCTCTGGGCTGAGCCCAGGTGCGAGTCAGCTCTGTGAGGAAGTCTGGGAAGACGGGCATCCTTTGCCTCATGGCGGCCTGTTGCTTTGAATAAAAATAATTACCTGCCAACCTCGTGACCTGTTGACGAGATGGATGCTCCGGCCATGGGATCTGCAGTGCGTCCGCTGCTCTGTGACAGAAGTCGAACAGAGCAGGGATGGAAAAGTCAGTCTCAGGGAGCACAGGCACCGGGGTGCGGGAGAGGGCTTCTCCCTGTTCCCGTATTCGACGTCGGCGTCGTCCGCAGAAAATTCACCTGAGGCTGAAATCGAGATCTAGTCCTCGTTCATCATGCGTCGAGTGTCCAATTCGACTGTTAAGTCCACCATGGGGGCCAGCCCATCTTGGCTGTCGCCCCATTCGACTCGGGTGCTGTCATCCAGAGCCATGCTCTCAAGCTCCCACGTGGGAGTGAGAGCCCCAGTAATGTCCTGGTCTGCTGGCGCCGCAGCAGCCCCCATGGCCTTAGCGACGAAGTCCGCCCGGTGCCTCCTCACCGCCTCCAGCATCTGGCTGCAGTGTGGGCAAGACTCGGGTGCGTCCAGCGCCATGTTCGCGTGCAACATCCCCAAGCAGACGGGATGTCGTAGGTGACCGTTGCTGAGAGGGAAAACCCGCATCTGCTGGGGCAGGCACGCAATGTTGGGCTCACCGCCGTGCCGGCCTTTTTTGGAAGTCTTGTCTTTCGCTTTCCTTTTTCCGGAGGCATGTCCGAGATAAGTCATAAAATTCGATCTCTGGTGGCTCGACGCGTCCAGCAAACAGTCGGGAGAGCCTCTGCTATGTGATTACACCACGATAACATAACTTTTTTTTGACTTTTTAAACTTACCTGATCGAGCCTCCATGAATTGGAACCAAAACTCCGGTAAGAAACGTGGCACTTTTACAGTTGCTGCTCTCCGCTCCAGCATACATTACCCCAAACATAGAAAAACGTTTTAATCTTAACAAAGACTGTCGGAGCTGCAATAACACAACAACTGACCCGGAAAACGAGCTAGACCCCCCTCCCTTCTGCCTACCCCCAGTGCGCGTCATCAGACGGTCTTCAGTGGCTTTGTGGGAATGTGACAAGCGGCCAAAAGGGGAAGAGTGTTCTGACAATTTAGGTGGGGACCCAGCATCACACATAAACCTTTTCACAATAAAACATCCTGTCCTCTGGGTACAACATCCTGTCCTCTGGGTGTGAGTAGAGTCTCTAGTGGTCCGCCACAATATCAACAATACCAATGTGTCCAGAAGTGCTCACTGATTATGCACAATACATCTGGTGCATATCGGATGATGTATCACTGACATATAACTGTTGGAATAATGTAGGGGGTGCACTAGAGTCAAATGTAAAAAAAAAAACATTAATAATAATCCAATGTGTCCAGAAGTGGTCACTGATGATGCACCAAAAATCTAGTTCAGATTGGTTGATGTATCACTGAGATATAACTGTTGGAATAATGTAGGGGGTGCACTAGAGTCAAAAGTAATAAAACAACAATACCAATGTGTCTGGCAGCGCTCACTGGTCAGGCACAATAAATCTGGTACATACTGGATGATAATTTACTGAAATATAACTGTTAGAATAATATAGAGGGTGCACTGGAGTCAAAAGTGAAACAATAATACAAATGTGTCTAGAAGTGCTCACTGATAACGTACAATAAATGTGGCGCATATGGTATGATGTACCACTGAGTTATGTGCACCTCTCAGATTATTCCAACAGTTGTTGGAATAATCTGAGAGGGGCACTTGAGTCCAAAGTTAAAGAACATTACCAATGTGTATACAAGTGCTCACTTATGACACACAAAAAAATCTGGTTCACATCGGATGATGCACCACTGTTACGATTCGTAGATCAGAGACATATTTATTGGACGCAGGACACAAGAACATTTTAACAAAATTTTTATTTAACTAAACTAAAGGTCTTATGGTCACAGATGAGGCCTTCTACGGCAGCTTCCTCTGGTTAGGATCCCACCGATACCTTCTCCTGGCATCCCACGTCACACAAAAAACAAAGTAGCAACTTTTTTGGATTGGATTGGGTAAGCTGGCCAGACAGAGAAGAACGCCGTCTAACAGGGCCAACTATAGAGCCGTCGAAGCCTGTTTAAACAGCGGTATACCTGTCCAAAACACCACCTGCCCTAAGAGTTAAAAAAAAGGACAAATACGAGACTACAGTCTCATCCAATCTGTCACATTTCATGCTCCCTGTCTTGTCTGCCTGTTCATCAGTTCCTGTTCAGTCACTCTGCCACACTCACCTGCCTGCAGCTGCAATCAAGCTCACGAGTTCCACCTGTTGTCTGTCCTATATAAGCTCTTCTCCCTCACCAAGTCTCTGCCAGATTGTCGAACACTTTCAGTCAGTAGATGTCCAGCGCCTTGTCCAAGCCCTCACCTGATCTCCTGTTCATGACCTCACGCCTGTCTCCTGGTTTTACTGGCCTGCTCGCTCCTTGCCTGGTTTGCTCTGCTTTTCTGATTCCTGGATCATGACCCTGTTTCTACCCACCGGACCTTGAGTAAGGATTACCCTCAGGACCTGTTTGTTCAACCTCTGCCTCTTCGTATTTTGACCCTGTTTCCATGATCTAAGCCTGTCTCCCAGTTCAAGCAAGCTCTCTGCATTAAAGGCCTCTCTCGCCAACTTGCCCACAACCTCAGAATCCAATCCTCTGAATCGTGCAGTTGTATCTCCATACTACTCTGATCGAGAGTGTTTGGAGGGAGAGGCAATATGCTGTCATCACCAAGAACAAAAGCTGAACAGATTGTCTGTTTCTCCTCTTTTTGTTGGGGGTCATGGATCGGAGGGGTTGCACGTTTTGTAAACGAGCAGATCTCCTGACTCCAGCCCGTTTCCCGGTTGGGTCAGCACAGTGAGCGCGGTCACACGCTGCAGGATCAGTGTTTGAGCATGGCGTGTCACCCATTGAGAGTAAGGGGACCGCTTCAGCATGAGAATGTGGAGATGGTCCTTTGCGTTGAGCAGACTTTATGTTTACACAAGCTGCAGTTTCATCACAACCTCCTTTGTGAACGTGTGACACTGAAGTTGGCCTGCGGGCTTCTGCCGTGGCCCCCCCGTCCCTTACTGGCGTCTGATGAATAGGTGGCCAGGAAGGTGGGTCGTCGAATTCTGTCGGCGTGCAACCCTGGAGCACGGATGTGTCACAGGTTTGTTTGATGTATGTATTGCCAGCTCCGTGGTTTAGAACGGAGCGGGAGCTGGACCACGTGACCCCCTCACTTGTCTCTATAAGGAGTTACGGGCCTGCTTGCAGGCACCTCTGGGCCTGTCTGTTTGAGACAGAACAGAGGCACCCTGCTTGGGTTTATCAATTAGGCTAACACCCCGTGAGCCGTGAGGGAGGAGGGGGGGGGGAAATGGCCCCCGCCCTTTATATCACCTGGAAGAACGGAGGGGACCGTTCTGCTGATGTTGCTATGTTTTTTTTTTTTGTGAGTCAAGAGAACAGAGAGGGGCTGTTTTTTTTAGCTTTATTCGTGCTCATGTCCTATGACAAATTTGACTTTATGTCACTCACAGCAGAAAGAACATGATTTGTGTTTAAAACAAAGTCACCAGCTTTTTGTACCGTGCTACAAACAAAGTCTGGACGTGAAAAGATTATTTCCCGTACCGCGTGGGCGGGTGATCGTGTCACTGGTAGATATGGTCCTGGTTCATCATGCACGCTTCTGTTTGGTTTCCCGATTCGCCGAGGAGGTTCTGTACCAGTCCGCCTAGCGTGGAACAAATCTGTTCTTACTCCAGGTGTGTTCGGTCCAAGGTGGGCCAGGCGGTGGTCTCTGCTCGACCTCGTACGCCGGCCACTTTTGCGGTGGGGCACGTGTGGCTGAGTGGTGTCGAGGCTGCGGTACAAGGCTCTCCTGGGGATGCCCACCAAGAGAGCTTCAGCCTGTTTGCGCCTCTGGTCCAGCCTGGTCTGAATTCGATCCAGCGCTTTTCCAAAAAGTCCCGTGGGTTCTATCGAATGGTGGAGAAAATGAATTTTCTGTCCCTCCGGGAGGTCAGTTAGGGTCATGGCGTATTGCGATGACCACCTCCGCCATTCCTCTGCTTTGTGAAACAGCTGCTGTCTCCATCATGCAGAGCACAAAGTCTGTTACCCTACGGGCTTCATCCAGCAGCTCCGCGGCAGCTTGCTTGTCTGATGTTACCTGGAGCTCCTGTAGTTTTTCAGCCAGGTACGCCTGCATCATTGCGGACGCGTTCATTGCGTGCGCCGCAAGGCCCTGAGCCCTGTAACATTTCTCGAGCAGAGAAGCCGAAGCTCGACAGGCGGAGAGTTTTGTCCCGGACGACTTTGGAGCCAGATGAGACGCCAGCGTGTCCTCAATTTGAGATTGGCTATTCCCACTTCATCCATCCCGTCCACGTCGAGAAACTATGAAAGCAGGAGCAGCATGGGAGCTCTGGGCTGAGCCCAGGTGCGAGTCAGCTCTGTGAGGAAGTCCGGGAAGACGGGCATCCTTTGCCTTGTGGCGGCCTGTTGCTTTGAATAAAAATAATTACCTGCCAACCTCGTGACCTGTTGACGAGATGGATGCTCCGGCCATGGGATCTGCAGTGCGTCCGCTGCTCTGTGACAAGAGTCGAACAGAGCAGCGTGCCTGTTTTGGAGAAGACTCATCAAGGTAAGCTTCAAAGAAATCAAGCCCAGATAAAACAATGTTCATCAGTCTCTGAAAGGTGGCAGGAGCGTTGTGCATGCCAAATGCCATTGCTTTGTATTGTAAGACATGACTTTGTATTGTATGTACAGAAACGTATTCCCATGAGGAAGGCGATATGGTCCAGCGGAGAGTGGAGCTCGACTGCAGCCTTATGTAGAGCTGGATCCTTTATCCTGCAGGTGTTGGTCATTAGTGGCCATCTTGGATCCAGGAGCCGCAGACAGTCATACTGGCACAGCAGCATTTTAGACAAGCAGGAGACGTGAGAGGGAGATCTAACTGATTCCAACATAAAGCGCATTATAATTACGTAATAATGAAGGCATGGACTATTTTTTTAAGGTCAGATCTGGTCAACACTGACTTTTCTGCTACCTTTCATTTTTATATTTTGTATATTATTGTTTATGGGATTATTTTGTATTGTATTTTAAAAATGAACACATTTTATAAATAAATAAATAAATAAATAAAGTATATCTATCTGCATTAACTGGAATAAGCTTTTCTGCAGAACATAGTTTATTTGTTTAGTAAACTTAAAGTCAGAGTCTAAAACCATCCAGAGATTTGTAACAGACTGCTTAAGATATGGCTCTTGAGTCAAGGTTTACAGGATCAGAGACAGCAGTAGAGCAGGAAATGCAGACATAAACATAACACCAGGGACAAAATCACAGTCTCTGATGACACAATACCTTCAGTTTTCTGATCATTAAAACTTTAAAAATTGAAGCCATCCATGCCTTGATGTCATTAAGTCATTTTAACAGAGGGTGACTGGATTAGGAACTGTTGGGTTTTGAGGGCAGATAAATCTGACAATCATCCGCATTGCAATAAAACCAATGACCATGTTTCATCAGGACAAACTCCCAAATGGAGCAGGTATAGTGAAAACGGAAGGAATGAAGGAAATGGAAGGAAACAACAAGAATGCACATAAAATGATGTGACATCAAGAGACCATTGTTTCATCAGTCTCCATGATGACATCCCTCACCTTATCCACAAAAGTCCTTGGTATTCTCTATGTGATGATCTGAGCTGCCAAATAAAGGGATGACTACAGATGCCAGATATTTGGAAACATTGTAAGAGACCGAGTTAATCATGCTAACAATTGGTCTTAAAGGTACACCTTGTTTGTGGATTTTGGGTAAACCATACAGACTAGGCGTGGCCTCCCCTGGGTCCAGTCTGTG
Organism: Garcialebias charrua; assembly: GCA_038048925.1. Classification (NCBI taxonomy): domain Eukaryota; kingdom Metazoa; phylum Chordata; class Actinopteri; order Cyprinodontiformes; family Rivulidae; genus Garcialebias; species Garcialebias charrua. Next base: position 29,748 of record JBBPBX010018357.1, on the reverse strand, counting down.
GTACAAGACTGTGGTACAGCTTTGTCCTGCTCCAATATTTTCAGGCAATCAACTTCTTCATGTAACCACTTTCTGGATCTCTTCAGTGGTTAAGTCACTAAGGAGTGACATAACTTTCTCATGATAGTCTTTCTGGTTCAAAATCACTGTGCACCTTCCTTTGTCTGCTGGGAGAATTATGATGTTTTTGTCCTTGCTAAGATTGGTAAGTGTATCCCTCTCTTCTCTACAGATGTTGGAAGGTGGTAGTTTGGCATAACTGAGGCATGCTGAAACTGAGTTGTTCCGCTTTAAATTCTTTAATTTTGTTGTTACGGATGGCTGACTCAATGGATGTGAT
>JBBPBX010018357.1:12284-28840 GCA_038048925.1 Garcialebias charrua | reverse complement strand
GCTCACTGATTATGCACAATACATCTGGTGCATATCGGATGATGTATCACTGACATATAACTGTTGGAATAATGTAGGGGGTGCACTAGAGTCAAATGTAAAAAAAAAAATATTAATAATAATCCAATGTGTCCAGAAGTGGTCACTGATGATGCACCAAAAATCTAGTTCAGATTGGTTGATGTATCACTGAGATATAACTGTTGGAATAATGTAGGGGGTGCACTAGAGTCAAAAGTAATAAAACAACAATACCAATGTGTCTGGCAGCGCTCACTGGTCAGGTACAATAAATCTGGTACATACTGGATGATAATTTACTGAAATATAACTGTTAGAATAATATAGAGGGCGCACTGGAGTCAAAAGTGAAACAATAATACAAATGTGTCTAGAAGTGCTCACTGATAACGTACAATAAATGTGGCGCATATGGTATGATGTACCACTGAGTTATGTGCACCTCTCAGATTATTCCAACAGTTGTTGGAATAATCTGAGAGGGGCACTTGAGTCCAAAGTTAAAGAACATTACCAATGTGTATACAAGTGCTCACTTATGACACACAAAAAAATCTGGTTCACATCGGATGATGCACCACTGTTATGATTCGTAGATCAGAGACATATTTATTGGACGCAGGACACAAGAACATTTTAACAACATTTTTATTTAACTAAACTAAAGGTCTTATGGTCACAGATGAGGCCTTCTACGGCAGCTTCCTCTGGTTAGGATCCCACCGATACCTTCTCCTGGCGTCCCACGTCACACAAAAAACAAAGTAGCAACTTTTTTGGATTGGATTGGGTAAGCTGGCCAGACAGAGAAGAACGCCGTCTAATGCCCCTTTTCCACCGGTCGGCTCGGGTCGGATGTTACGTCATATGTGCGTCGCAGAGACCCCCTTTCATCCTTTCCCACCGGCTATTCCGAGCGGAGCCGCGCGAGATTTCCTGAGATTATCGGGCTGCTTTCAGAGGTGTACTGAAGCGAGCTCACCCGCTCCGGAAGGAGGGAGGAGGAGACTCGAGCTGTTTTTACGGAAGCCAGGGAAGCTACCACGGCAGGACTTTTACATGAATAACACGGTAAAAACAATTGTTATTTTTTAAATTTATAGCAAAGATGGGTCTTCAGCTGAACGTGTCCTTAATAAAATCGTTGTGCAAACACAGGTTTTGGAAAAAGTCAAAGCGAAACTACTTTAAATGCAGCACATTTGACCATACGTGACAATATTAAAGCGTGGTTAAGCTCAGGAGCCCTCGTACTATTAAAGTCAGCTATGAAATATATTTTATATCTGTTCATTGAGCTACATTTAAAGACATAAAGCCGCCCGCGCGCCGCGTGTTACTCGTGGCGAAACTACTTTTTAAAATCGTGCAGTTTTGAGCAGTACGTGATTTTATTAAGGACACGTTCAGCTGAAGACCCATCTTTGCTATAAATTTAAAAAATAACAATTGTTTTTACCGTGTTATTCATGTAAAAGTCCTGCAGTGATCGCGTCCCTCGCTTCCGTAAAAACAGCTCGAGTCTCCTCCTTCCTCCTTCCAGAGCGGGTGAGCTCGTCTCAGTACCCCTCTGAAAGCAGCCCGAAAATCTCAAGAAATCTCGCGCGGCTTAGCACGGAATATCCGGTGGAAAAGGATGAAAGGGGGTCTCTGCGACGCACATATGACGTAACATCCGACCCGAGCCGACCGGTGGAAAAGGGGCATAAATGACAGTTCTGTTCATCAGGCAGTCAGGATGCTAAACACTCTGCCTGCTCTGCCTCCCCTCCCACTTGTACTGCCTTAACACAAAAAACTTTCACACATTACCACACAACACAAAGATTTTAACACTGGACTCTGTGTCATCAAAACGGGTTATTCACTCAACTCACGGTCATGTGCTCATTCAGTTTGCACTACTTCTCATATTTGCACTAATGTTTGTATTACATTACTGCCTATAGTCATACTACATTACTGTTTACATTTATTACTACTGTTTACATTTATTACTACTGTTTACATTTATTACTACTGTTTACATTTACACTACTTTTTATATCTACACTACTGCTGATATATATATTCTTTTTATTAGCCTTATTGCATATGCCACTTTACCTCTATACCAATATCAACTACCTCATACATATACTGTGTACATAAACTTCATATGCTGCTTTGTCACTCTATTACAAATGTCAATGCCAGAACCTTCATTTTATTTTATAGATATACTTTTTATACTTTTATACTACTATGCAAAAACTCAGGACAGTATTACACTTTTATTATTTCATTTTATGCTTATGTTTATTAAATGTTTTAGTGTTTTAGTGTTGGTGTAACTTTTTACTTTTATACTACTATGCAAAAACTCAGGACAGTATTACACTTTTATTATTTCATTTTATGCTTATGTTTATTAAATGTTTTAGTGTTTTAGTGTTTAAATGGTTACTGTTGCACCGAAGGGACTGAGAGAGATGCAATTTCAATCCTGTGTATGTCCTGTACATATTGCAGTTTTGACAATAAAGTTGACTTTGACTTTTGACTTTGATATTACCCTTCACCCGTCATGTCAAGAGCTTCAGCTAAAATCATCACATGCTGAGAAACTGAGCTGTTTTGGTCAAACTTTGTTACATCAATACGTTTAAAAATGGCTAAATTATAGTTATTTTTGCAGTGGAGCCAATCTAAATTGGATTTGACACCAAATGCTAATCAGATGTAGATGCAAAAACATCCGTTTAATAATTAATGAAACTCAAAGACGAGGGCAAAACACCAGCATTCTGACTTTGCTTCTTTTCAACATTCCCTGGTTCTGCAAAGTCTTTTAAAAATGTTCCTCTCTCTGACAGACCCACACCTTTTTATTATAATTTAGACCCTCATAGAGCACTTCCACCCCCCACTCAAAATGCTCTATATCGGGAGCAGTGGGCATGAGGGTGACAGTGTCTTGACCAAAGACACTTCAGCATGTTGCAGGGGCTGTGGATCAAATCACTCATCATCCAATTGGAAGGCAGCCATTTGTCCAACTGTGATCAGGTCACTGAGGTTTCAGGTTGGTGTCATGTGTGAACAGGCTCACAAATCTTATCGGTCAGTCTGTAAACTGCTCACAGTGAGAAAATAAAGGAGAAAATACCATAATTTCTGGTCTATAAGCCGCTACTTTTTTCACAGGCTTTGAACCCCACTGATTATACAATGCTGCGGCTAATTTATGGATTTTTTTGGACCAGGGTAACAAACTTCCTGCCACCAAAAGCGTTTAGCTTCGTCACACCCGGGCGCTCGCATATTACGGTATACACGTCTCTCTTGTGGGGTGGGTCCTTGTGACTCAATGAGACTATCTGTATAAATAAAGGTTAAAAAAATTGACCAATGAAATTACCAAACAGGTCACAGTCAACCCAATGACAGGGAAAGGGGAGGAGAAAACGTGCAGGGGGGTTTCTCCTGCACGTGCTTTGTGCATGCACGTGAGTCTCACGTGCTCACAGAGCACTTTCTGCTCTGCTGAGCAGGAGGACAGCTAGAAGGTAGCCATCAATCCTGTCATCCTGTCAACTTGACCCATTTCCCACAGTTCTTGTTAAATCCTGTCTCCCGTCTCTGCTCCCTATCATCACTAATATCATCCACTCCTCCCTGACCTCTGGCATTGTTCCCACAGCCTTCAAATCTGCTGCCATCACCCCCATCATCAAGAAACCAGGTCTTGACTTCACCAACTTCAGTAATCTTCGTCCGATCTCCAATCTGCCCTTCATCTCCAAGATACTTGAAAAAACTGTTGCTAGTCAACTTCACTCTCACCTGTCCAACAACAACATTTATGAAGAGTTTCAATCTGGTTTTCGCCCCCACCATAGCACCGAAACAGCTCTAGTAAAAATTACTAACGACCTTCTTCTTGCTGCTGACTCTGGTCTTCTGTCCATCCTCATTCTTCTTGATCTAAGTTCTGCCTTCGACACCATCTGTCATTCTATCCTCCTCAACAGACTAACCTCCATTGGCATCTCAGGTACCCCGTTAGACTGGTTCACCTCCTATCTCTCTGACCGCACTCAATTCATTCAGCTTAAATCCTTCCGTTCCCAGTCTTCCCCTGTCTCCACGGGTGTCCCCCAAGGCTCTGTCCTCGGACCCCTCCTCTTCATCATTTACCTCCTTCCTCTAGGCCACATCTTCCGCAAACACGGCATCCATTTCCACTGCTATGCTGATGACACGCAGCTCTACTTGTCATCAAAACCTAACTCCACCCACCCTCCCTCCATCCTCACCGACTGTCTCAACGAGCTAAATCACTGGTTTTCTAACAATTTCCTTCAACTAAACAGCAACAAAACAGAAGTCATTCTCGTCGGTACCAAAAACTCTATTTCAAAATCAGAACATCTTCTCGTCCCCCTTAACAACTCTCTGCTATCCCCCTCCCCTCAGGTCAAGAGCCTCGGTGTCATCCTCGACACCACTCTTTCCTTCACTTCACACATCAACAATATTACTCGGTCTGCTTATTTCCACCTCCGTAATATTAACCGTCTCCGTCCTTCTCTCACACCCCGCTCCACAGCCATCCTGGTGCACAGTCTTGTGACTTCCCGTATTGACTACTGCAACTCCCTTCTCTATGGCCTCCCCAACAAATCTCTCCACAAGTTACAGATGGTCCAGAACTCAGCTGCCCGTGTCATCACTCAAACCTCCTACTATAATCACATCACTCCTGTCCTGCAGCAGCTCCACTGGCTCCCGGTTAAATCACGCATCATCTTCAAAATTCTACTTCTCACGTTCAAATCTATCCACAACCTTGCCCCTCCTTATCTATCTGACCTCCTACAAATCTCCATCCCATCACGCTCTCTCAGATCCTCCTCTTCACTACATCTCCATGTACCCTCTGCCCGCCTCTCCACCATGGGGAGCAGGGCCTTCACCTGCTCTGCCCCTCACCTCTGGAACGCCCTACCGCCAGACCTTCGAAACACCACCTCCCTCTCTCTGTTCAAGACTGCCCTGAAAACCCATCTCTTTAGACTAGCTTATCACTAACTTTGCTAAATGTATTTTATCTTACCATTTTATATCCTTTATGCATTTTATATTTCAATTTGTCACTGATAATGTTTGCTCTGTATTACACTGTGTTGGTTTGTTAAGTGTCCTTGGGTGTCATGAAAGGCGCTTTTAAATAAAATTATTATTATTATTATTATTATTATCAATGACTTCCTGGTAAGCTATCTTTATTTTTTCAAACCAGCCGTTTTAAAGACATTGTTCATAATTAATTTAAATTTTTAACCATACTGCGCATATTTGTGTATGTTACTGGTATGTATTTAATTAAAAGTTTTTAAAAAATCTTTCTGTGTGAAATCTTTCAGTATAAATATCTCACATGGACACCCATGCCTTATACTACTGTACACAGGCGCGGCTTATACATGTGCACATTTTTTTGTTTTTACGTTAGTGTATGCAGCTTATTTTCGGGTGCACTCTTTAGACCGGAAATTACGGTAATCCTGCTTGCAGATGGCAATGTAAAAGATAGCCTTTCATTTATATTTACATTTCAAGCTGCAGTCTGTCTGGAGTTGCATGTGAGACAGATCAGTTTGAGCAGAGCTGTAAATACACACCTGTCAACCTCATCTCGAGCCACTATATCTCCTTTCTTCAAAGCTTTGATGGCGAACATCTCCCCTGTGGTTTTATATTCTGATAACAGCACCTGGAATGGGTTAGAGGATGATTAGTGAACACATTGATCCACAAACTAAATACTGTACAGTTAACAGCTGTCACATCTAATCTGAGATCATGAGGAGGTTAAAATGTTTTTTTTAGTTATTTACCCTGAAAGCCTACAAAAGACAAGTAACCCAACGGTACCTTTCCAAAATGACCTCGTCCAAGAACAGCCACACATCTGAAGTCTTGGAGACTGAAGTGGAACTGCTCTTCTTCCCTGGAAAAAGATTGAGAGCGCAGGTCAATCCAGTGCAGACAAACTAAAGCCAGGGGGCAGTGTTTACATATGTCACAGCATGAGAATCAACAGAGTGGGGGAAATAAACAGGAACAAAGGTGGAAGCTCACCAGCACAGTGTTAATGTCAAGATTCTCCTAAAAATAGGAGCAATTACTGTATTCATCTTGCACATTTCAGTAAACTATCTCACAAACTTTAAAAGCCAGCAACACAATGAGCACGTGGCTGTCTGACCTTATCTCTGTATCTTTCAGGATGGAGGTGAGCTCTGGGTCTGGATAGTGGAAGTCCCGCTCCAGCAGCCCGTCCATGTCCGGCTCCATGACCGTGCTGTTTCTCTTCAGGAAGTCGTACGCACTGAGGGCATCCTGCAGAGAGAAAAACAAAACATAAAATGATTTAAAAAGTAAATTTAAAAAGTTTGGAGAGTCATTTTGGAATGGGTTCTGTGTGAAAATTATAGTAAACTAATATCTTGCTTCCTGTTAAAACAGCCTTAACGTGGAGAAACAGTTTAATCCTGACAGGACTGACGAGCTAACAGCTGGTCTTATCAGACCTAAAACAGCTTCGTCTCTCTTCTGTAGTTATTTTCAAGTGCAAAAAGCAGCATCAGCAGTAAGCTGTAGCACTTCCACTGTAGCCTGGGGTAATTTTTGTTCCCAGGAGCATTGTATTTCTTCAAAAGCCAGCCTCCCCATCCCTCTCTCACTTTATTTTAAACAGACTGGTGAAATTACGATTTATTTAAATATTACCATACCAGCTTCATTTATAGAGCACTTTAAACACCCACAGGACCAAAGTGCTGTACACACAACAAAACAATCATACAGTCAGGTAGGGGTGGGCGATATGGCTCAAAAATTATATCGTGATATTTCAGAGCATTATCACGACAACGATAAATTTCGTGATATAACCACAAAAAAAATCTAATTTATTTATTTGACAAAATTAACTTAACAAGTTGCTTTGCAGTATTATATAAAATTTTAAAAAACAACCAGGGGTAATTTTACTGAAATTAATTTATTACGTTAAGTAAAGTATTCTGTCTCCAAGTATAAAAATAACTTGTAACAAGTTGATCAGCTGACCCTGAAGCTTCTGGTGTTTCAGCTTCCTCTGTTCCTGCAGGAATTATTTATTTTTCTGATTCATTTTTTTAACTGATCTCTCTGATTCTCTGATCACCTGCCTCTGTGTGAGACTGTGTGTTCGACAGCTGAACCGCGCGACAGTTTTAGAGCGAGGGAGAGAGCAGCCCGCACACACGTTGAGCAGCGCGGGGCAGGGGGGACAAGCTCTCTGTACCTGTGCAGTGAGAGACAGCGGAGAGACAGCTGAAACACGTCGTTTGTTTTAGCATTTTAGCTATTAGCTAGCGTTACAGACTGGAGGAGGGAGGTGCGCAGCTCGGTTTGGTCTTTTGAAGCGCTCGGAAGTGAAGGGGGCGGGGCGCCCCGACGTATTACGTCATGAAATTAGCATATCATGATGATATAACTTTTTTGCCCGGTAAAACCGGTAATGATATGATATGGCCCAGCCCTACAGTCAGGTAATAATAATTATTAAAATTATTAAAAGTCACATGATAGAAGTTGAGCAATCATACAATCAGATAATACAAGCAATTAAAATGATTAAAAGTCAACATCTCAGATGGTGTCATAGGCCAGGGAGAAGAGATGGGTTTTTAGAAGAGATTTAAAAACAGACAGGGAAGAGGCCTGTCTGATGTTCAAGGGAAGGTTGTTCCACAGTTTAGGAGCTGCCACAGCAAAAGCACGGTCTCCTCTGAGCTTGCGTTTTGTCTTTGGGACACTCAGGAGCAGCTGATCACATGACCTGAGGGATCGAGAGGGTGTGTATGGCTGCAGCAACTCGGACAGATAGGGCGGGGCAAGACCATTTTGCGCTTTAAAAGCAAATAAAAGAACTTTAAAATGAATCCTGGAATGTACGGGCAGCCAGTGCAGGGAGGTTAAAACAGGAGTAATGTGGTCAAACTTTCGTGTGCCAGTTAAAAGNGTTTAGGAGCTGCCACAGCAAAAGCACGTCTCCTCTGAGCTTGCGTTTTGTCTTTGGGACACTCAGGAGCAGCTGATCACATGACCTGAGGGATCGAGAGGGTGTGTATGGCTGCAGCAACTCAGACAGATAGGGCGGGGCAAGACCATTTTGCGCTTTAAAAGCAAATAAAATAAATTTAAAATGAATCCTGGAATGTACAGGCAGCCAGTGCAGGGAGGCTAAAACAGGAGAAATGTGGTCAAACTTTCGTGTGCCAGTTAAAAGTCGTGCAGCAGTGTTCTGTACCCTCTGAAGCTGAGAGATACACGAATCACTGATTCCTATATAGAGTGCATTACAGTAGTCCAGCCGAGTGGTCACAAAGGCGTGAACTACTGTTTCAAAATGCTGCTGGAAAGAATCGGCTTCACCTTAGCCAGCTGCCTCAGATGGAAAAAACTAGTTTTAACAACTGCTCTGATGTGGTTTTCTAATTTTAGTCCAGCATCAATCTTGACCCCCAGGTTTGTAACAATAGGTCTGATGTATTGAGCCAAGGAACCAACATTGACATTGGGAGTCTCAGTGGAGCTTCCAAAGACCATCACCTCAGTCTTCCCCTCATTAAACTTTAAGAAGTTCACAGCCATCCAGGCTTTGATGTCCTCCAGACATGAAAACAGAGGGGCCAGAGAGTTGGAGTCCTTTTTCTGTAGCGGGACATAAATCTGCGTATCATCTGCATAACAATGATAGGAGATCCCATATTTTCTAAGAATAGAGCCAAGATGGTAAATGGAGCTTACTTATATAGCTCTTTCCAGCCCCCTTTGAGGGACCCCAAAGCGCTTCACAGTACCAGCCATCCACCCATTCATACACACATTCATACACCGGTAGTGGTAGACTGCCATGCAAGGCGCTGCCTGTCCTACCGGGAGCAACTCGGGGTTAAGTGTCTTGCCCAGGGACACAACGAGGTATGCCGTGACTGGGGATCGAACCCGAGACCTTCTGGTCCTGAGCCGGCTGCCCTGCCTCTACACCATCTCGGCCCAAGAGTGAGCAGGTACAGCGTGAAGAGGAGGGGGCCTAAGACTTAGCCCTGAGGAACCCCTGAGGAACCCCACACAAGAGAGGAGCAGAGGAGGACACGTGGTCACCAAGGCGGACACAGAAAATACACTGAGCTAAGTAGGACCTAAACCAGTCTAGTGCTATACCGCTGACACCCCCCCATTGTTTCAAACGACATAGTAAGATGTTATGGTCCACGGTGTCAAAAGCAGATGATAAATCTAAAAGCAGGAGAACACAGTCACCAGAGTCGGTATTAACCCAGATACAAATACAAACGAAGCCACATCACAACTGACTGGGTTAAAAACAGGCAGAGCTGAATGTCTCTGGTCCATTCAGAGCTTTTCCGCTGCAGCCACGACCTGAAGACAAACTAAATGTGCCGTGTGGCTCTGGATTTACAACAATGTCCACCTGCGGACATGAATACCTGTCTCGTTTCAAATACTAAAAACAAAACAAGTCGAGGTGACTTGACAGATGACTGACTGAACACTGTTGGATTTTATACCTGGATTATTGAGCATGAACTTTGGTGAAGTCGAGGTTTTCAAATGAGTATTTCTGAGTATTTTACAGAACAAATAAAATATAGACATTTACAAAACATTTAATTTTAGGTCATATATTATGTCCAATTTTAGCATAAACTTTTGTTAAACCCCTTAAAAAGTATCTACAATGAGCTCCGCGTTGACGTCAATAAAATCAGAATAAAGGGATCAAGTTCAACACTTTTTCAAAACTTGTGCAGAGCTTGTGCTCTTAAATAGTAACATTTGATTCAAAGGTTCTTAAACTAGTCTGTCTGATTCATAGCCAGAAAACAAAACAGCACAGTAATAAAGCGTTAAATAACTGACTTGATTTACGGTAGGTTTTTTTTTGTTTTTTACTCTCCACAGCTGAGCACGGAGACCAGTGCGCTAACAGCTACTGGTGTTCTGAACCAATTCAAAGCAGAGGGAGGAGCGACTGTTTTAAATATCATTTTTTTGGTTTGTAACTAAGAAAGTAAGCTTGCTTTTGTCTTCTTGTTTTGAGTTATGTTTTCAAGTCAAAGTACCGGAGAGCAAAAAGCTTAGGTTGTAACCGTCACTTTAGAAAATGAGGGCGTAGTTGCTCCACCTGCTCCACTGAGCAAACGCCTGTGTAAGCTGTGTAATGAGCTTTCTTTCAGGGTTCCCAGCATTTTATAAAACAAAAGTCCCTGATTTTTCCCTGAGTAAACCCTGAGCAGATATCTCAGTCACCCGAAACACTCAGAACTTAACGTCTTTGGTGGTGGGCAGAGTCACATTCAGAGGTGACAGTAAGTATTACTGTGGTCTACAATACGTGCATACAGCAATCATTCCTATATTTAAGTATATTGTATAACATCAGATCCTTAAAAGCCACCACAGCCAGTCAGTAATGATACATGTATGCACACTGTAGAAGCAGATCATGGACTTAATGATACTAGAATACTGTACAAACATTAATACATGGACATGTCAAAATCTCAGAGATCATCCTTTAATCAGCTGATCAGTGTTCAGATTTCCTGAATTTTCCCAGTCTGTAAAATGTAAAGTCATTTCCTGGAGGTTTCTTCCTGTGGAGTTTTTCCTTTTCACTGTTGCCATTGTGTTTGCTCAGACTGCAACAAAGACAAGATTCAACATGTCTGCTGGCTTCCTTAGATAGAGAACTTGACTAATTGGCTTTTCTATGTATGTAAATGTTCCTGTAAATTGCCCTGAGACAACTTTGTTGTGATTTGGTGCTATATAAATAAAACTGATTTGAATTTTTTAGGATTTCCCTGGTTTCCAGAGTGGTGTGAACCCTGCTTCTGCAGGTTGGCCTGGTTCAGCCTTATGCCCCTTTTCCACCGGTCGGCTCGGGTCGGATGTTACGTCATATGTGCGTCGCAGAGACCCCCTTTCATCCTTTCCCACCGGATATTCCGAGCGGAGCCGCGCGAGATTTCCTGAGATTTTCGGGCTGGTTTCAGAGGTGTACTGAAGCGAGCTCACCCGCTCCGGAAGTAGGAAGGAGGAGACGAGAGCTGTTTTCACGGAAGCGAGGGACGCGATCACTGCAGGACTTTTACATGATAAACACGGTAAAAACAATTATTATTTTTTAAATTTATAGCAAAGATGGGTCTTCAGCTGAACGTGTCCTTAATAAAATCACGTACTGCTCAAAACTGCACGATTTTAAAAAGTAGTTTCGCCACGAGCAACACGCGGCGCGCGGGCGGCTTTATGTCTTTAAATGTAGCTCAATGAACAGATATAAAATATATTTCATAGCTGACTTTAATAGTACGAGGGCTCCTGAGCTTAACCACGCTTTAATATTGTCACGTATGGTCAAATGTGCTGCATTTAAAGTAGTTTCGCTTTGACTTTTTCCAAAACCTGTGTTTGCACAACGAAAATAAATTATAAAAATTCGAATTTTATTTCAAATAACTCCAACAGGATACATTTCGTATATGAACATGTTGTGATCACACTAGATTTTTTTGAAAAATATCAGCTATGTGGTTTTTGATAGAATTGATAATATGTGATACAAAGTAGAAAATAATGGACGTAGGTTGACACATTTATGTCTATAAAACATTGAATTTTATTTCAAATAACTCCAACAGGATACATTTCGTATATGAACATGTTGTGATCACACTAGATTTTTTTGAAAAATATCAGCTTTGTGGTTTTTGATAGAATTGATAATATGTGATACAAAGTAGAAAATAATGGACGTAGGTTGACACATTTATGTCTATAAAACATTGAATTTTATTTCAAATAACTCCAACAGGATACATTTCGTATATGAACATGTTGTGATCACACTAGATTTTTTTGAAAAATATCAGCTATGTGGTTTTTGATAGAATTGATAATATGTGATACAAAGTCTTTATTGTGTTCTTCTTCTAGTGGTGGCTAGTACTGTAGTAAATAGCTTGAGGAACACTACTGCCACCATGTGGTAAGACGAGTAGGATTCTGGACCCCGCCCACAGAAGGGGTACAAAAAAGCTGTGGAAACAGAACATAGATGTGACCCGACCCGAACTGAGCCGACCTGAGCCGATCCAACCCGAGCCGAGCCGAGCGGTGGAAAAGAGGTATAAGAGAGAAGGCAAGGAGCTCCGTCATCTGAGTGGAGCGCGTAGTGGAGCTGCTGCTCCTTCACACTGAAAGGAGGCCACTGACGTGGTCTGTTTGGGCATCTGGTTGGGAAGCATCTTTGGCACCTCCCTCTGGATTGAGACTGGCAGCCATTAGTTTATAGGAGCTTATCAGTCCTGTCACTAATAACAAATATTTTTCAAACTGAGGACATTCAAAAAGCTATCTAGAGGTAAGACAACGTTCATAACCTTTAACAGTACCTCACTTCAAAATGACTGAGATTTCCCTTTACTAGCACAAGTTTAATTAATTTAATTAATATTAAGTGAGAAACTGGTCTGTGGTTGTTTTTAGAACAAGACTCATCTGATGATACATCAATTCAGTAGAGTCTTTTTTTTAAACTTTTCATTTCCGTAACACTGTCATACCTGAACGTCATCCTTGTTGGCCATCTTATGTTGTGCAGGCGCTTCTCGAACATCATCAGGTGGAGGGTAATGTTTAGGTTCTGGTGTAGGCTCTTTGTCAAAGTCCAGCTTGGTCACCAGCGGGTCGCTATGTTTGGACAAAGACGTGAGAATAAAAGAGAGCAGAACTCAGCAGCAGCTCATAATTTTCATTTACTACTTTCACACCTAGATGACTTCATATAATGCCTCCCATGTGTGTGTTTGATCACCTGCTGGGTGTGGGTGAACCAGGCAGGCTGCTTTGACCCATCTCAGGTGCCTGAGGACTGAAAGAGTTGGAGCTGACTGTGGGTATGGCTCTTCTCACCAGCCGGCCCCAGGTGGCGATGTTGATGTTCATCTGGGGTGCTCGCAGGAAAGTCTTCCCTGATAAAAGCACAGTTAAACACAAATAAGTGGTTAAAAAAGCAGAAAGATAAAGAATACAAACACTGCTAAATAATCTCAAAGGCCCACAGATTCAGTTTAGTGGATTCTCTTTTGAAAATGTTACTTTCCATGTGGTGTTACAGAATACTGTTAAGTAAAACACAAAGCATAAAAACACTGGTGTAATCTTTGGTGTGATAATTATTTTTGTGCGTTTAAGTTCCCCACCGCACAACGTCAACAGTGAGAGCAGCACGTTAGCCTCTGGTGACACTCAAATGCCTGAAAACAGAACAATCTTATTTGACTAGAAGAGGACAGACCTCCAGCAAAACACATCTTCTGCAACAAGCAAGAAAACTTTTAAGGCTAAGAGCGGATCAACAACTGTTTCAATGTTTGATAGTAAAAACACTACAAAGTACAACAAGGCAATAACAGCACATGAGGACTGAAACTAACAACTGAACACACAATAACTGTATCCATCACTATTGATAGAAAAGATTGAGCAGTGTGTGAAACACAGGAATGTTAAACTAAAGTTCAGAAGCCTGTATAATTAATTTGTTTGTATTGCTCTTTGTTTACATTTGTATTTAAAATGGTGGTCTGTTATATTAGGTAACACTTGAACAGTTCAGTAAAAAAAAACTACAATTTGTGCTGCACACAATCAAAGGACAGCACATTATAGCAGACACTGGACAGGCAAGTAGCTTTTACTTTAGCAATGCTAATGTAGTTTTAATGGTGCAGGAGCTGGAAAACTGTTGTACTTGCTCAACCAATCAATGTTTTTTTATTTTATTTTATTACCGAATATCTACGGTAGATCTCTGACCAGAACACAGAAGTTGAAGCTGGAAGAAGACAAACCTTTTCTGTCAACTGGTCCCAATAAAAGTTTTAAGGTTTAACACATTTAGCCACCATTAGTTTTTTTTTTTAATCCTTAAAAGAAAGCTCCTGCAACGCTATGATTGTGTGCAGGGAAGTGTGAGTGGGACTTAAAGCCCAATATCCCTAGTGCACAAACTTTTTCCCCCAATAATACAGCATGGCAGCTTCCATAAACCAGGTCCATCTAGCTTCAGTTTCCAACAAACAGAGAAGGCGAAGACACAGGATTTGCAATTTATACAGCCTTTGGATAGAAAACAGCAGAGCAGTGGTTGAAGCGGTCACCTCACAGCAAGAATGTCACAGGGTCGTTCCCAGCCTTGGGCAGCTCTGTATGAAATGTGCATGTTCTCCCTGTGCACATGTGAGTTTTCTCCAGGTACAGTAGTCGCTCACTACGTCGCAGTTCGATGTTTGTGGTTTTTCAACGATGGTCAACTTTAATAAAACCCCAGTCGTCCCCCGATTGGAAGGTTGGCGGTTCGATTCCCGGTTCCCCACACCATGTGTCGTTGTGTCCTTGGGCAAGACACTTAACCTCCCGGTAGGACTGGAAAGCACCTTGCATGGTAGTCTGCCGCTACCGGTGTATGAATGTGTGTAGCACTTTGAGATTTTCACTAATGAAAAGTGCGTTATAAATTAAATTCATTATTATTATTATTATTTAATTTAAAAAATAAAATACAATTATCAGGTCTCTCTAGTGAATGAGTCCTCGAGGCTCAATGGGATTAACCTGTCTAAATAAAGGTTAAATGAATGAAAAACGTTACTCATGATTGGGACGGTACGAGATACAAAGTTAATGAAAAAAAATACTTCGGACAGGTGCTACCATTTTCTAGTTTTCCTTCAATAAGCCTATACTGTAAAGCCAGTTAAAAAAGAACTACACTACCCAGAAGCCAACAGTGCTTCCAACTGCTGCTTTCTGACAAAATAGAGGGAAAGTTTTGCAACTCAAATCTATGCAATTAAGCTCACAGAACTGTCAGGAAAGTAAAAAAATAATCCTGAAGCTTCCTGGAGCTCCATTATCCACATGCACATAAACCTAGAGGGGTGGTGGGCTTCATGCTGCAGGGTAGGTCTGCAGAACTGGAACCGAGCTGCTGGTCTGCAGAGCTGGAGAGTAAAATGTTGCAGTACTGTACAGTACAGTACATATACGCATGTTGTTAAAATGACATAGGTTTAAGGGCTTAGAACATTACAAGAGTGTGGGAAGGATTTATAAAGCCTTAAAATACATAGAAATACTAAAATGAATATAGTGTTCCAACTTGGCATTTTTTCACCTATCGCAGGAGTGTTTGGAACGCCCATGATAATCGAGGGACTACTGTACTCCAGTTTCCTCACATAGACCAAACACATACTTTCGTAAATGAGCCCTTGAGGTTCAAAAGATTTACCTCAAAGATTTACCTCAAAAGATTTACCTGACTAAATAAAGGTTGAATGAATGAATGAACATACACATTGGGTTAATTGGTAACTCTGTATTGGCACTAGGTGTGAGTGAGAGTACATGAATGGTTGTTTGTCTCTGTGTGTCCCTGTGATGGACTGTACCACACCTCTTGCACAGTGACTGCTGGGGATAGGAACCAGCTCCCACGACTCAGAAAGGAAAAAGCGAGTAAAGATAATGGATGGATAGTATGGAAATATCACGTGACCTTAAATCACTCAAAGTTTCTATTGCACTAATAAGAAAACAGCATACACTGAAACAGGAGCTAAAACAGACCTAATACGGTAATTATTGGTCCAAGAACTACAAAAATACTTCACTCTAAAGTGATATTATTCACTCTAAAGTGATATTATTCACCCTTACAGCACAATAAAAACATACACAACACTAAGTTGACTCACCTTGTTGTTTGGAAAAAATCTTTTTTTGTCTTTGCAGTTTTGTTCTTCTCTCGATGACAGGGTTGAAAAATGTTACCTGGGAGAAAAAAAAAACAGTGTAAGAAAACTTGAAAAAGTAAAGATTTTGTGTAAATGCTGGCCTGTTATGTGCATAATGTTCAAGCTTAAATAGACTTCCAGCGATAAGACCAACAATGTCTATTTTACTGGAATCTGAGCTGCCAATATTTTTTTTATCCTGCAAACATGATGAACACTGAAACACTCTTGTGGAGTAAAACAGTTTGGTGTGAGTGTGTGTACCTCAGCGAACAGCATCCCTTGTGGCTCCAGGTAAAGACACATCCCGTGACGCTGGTTATCCAGGAAGTCCTCCAGCCGTAAGAACTTGACAGCACAGAGCGAACGCCAGTCACGCCAGTACACAGAGATCTCCAGCTCCCGGGACTACGAACAGAACAGAACCACGTCAACAGCAGCAGCAAACATGTTGAACAAACAACTGCCGAGGCAAAAACAACACAGTTGTTGGAACAAGTATAGCTCAAAAGCTAAATTGTGCGTTTTACCCGGTCCAGCTCCAGTGTAAACTTCTGGTCCCAGGCTTGGTTGCTGATGGGTCTCCAGCTCGTTTGTCCAACTACT
>JBBPBX010018357.1:0-10888 GCA_038048925.1 Garcialebias charrua | reverse complement strand
ACTTCTCTCTAGTTTACTTTTATGCCATTTCAGGGGTTGTCATAGGGCTGGACGATATGGCGAAAACTTTTATCACAATATATTTCTTAATTTCGGTTGATAACGATATAATTTGATATCGATATAAACAATATAAAAGCCTCATAAAAACTGTACAAATTATACAAATAAATTAATGTTCACCTTTTATTTGTATTTAGGGGAGTGGTGGTGCAGTGGTTAGAGACGGTGGGCCTGTGATCGGAAGATCGCCGGTTCAAGCCCTGGTACAGACAACATCAAAAAATGTGGGTGGAAAAAGGTGAAGCACCCACAACACCTGCCTCCACCCATATTCGTCCCACCCTGGGCGCCTGAGCAAGGCCCTTAACCCCCACCATCTGCTCCCTAAACAGGGCTCTCTTGAAAATGAGTTCTCGTGACTCAATGAGACTAACCTGGATAAATAAAGGGTAAACGGAAAAAAAAAAATAATAATTTAGCCTTCAAAAAAAATTACATCACCATCAAATAAACTTTGTCAATATTAATAGTTTTAACTTTAAACAACAACTTTAAAATTGACAGCACTGAAATTCATAGTTATTGAAATAAAATTTGGGGGTGTCGTTATTGACGAGAAGCTGACATGGAGATATCATATAAAATACTTCATTACTGTATAAAGTAAAAGAGTTTTTGAATGACAAAGCTTTGTATATATTGTATAATGTAATGATTGTTCCATACAGTATTTAGTTTATGTATTGAAGTTTGGGGGAAAGCATGTAAACAATTACAAATCCTATTTTTATTTTACAAAAAAGAGCTTAAGAATTATTAGTAGGAAGTGCTATGGTCAACAAATATATTATTTACCGGTAATCAATTGAAATTATTAAAATTTTATGATTTGGTTGAATATAGTATTTTACAAGTCATGTATAAAGCTCATACAAATATTACCCCCCAAATATTAAATTAAATTTAGTTAATTAAGAGTCATTATAACCTTAAGAGAATGGAAATGTTTGTAAAACCTCCCTTTAGAACTACAGTAGTCTGAAGGAGATGTGTTGTAAATCAGACAGGAAAGACAGGAAACGGTTTGTACAAATAAATGATGTAAGATCTACCGGTAACCTCTGCAATATCACATGTGGAGTTCCTCAAGGCTCTGTACTTGGACCAAAGTTATTTATTTTATATGTGAATGACTTGGTAAATGTGTCAGGACTCCTTAAATGCGTCCTTTTTGCTGATGATACCACTTTTTTTTGTTTGGGTAAAGATATATAACAGATATTGGAGTTGATGAAGACAGAATTACCTGTAGTCAAAATACAAACATGGTTTAAACTTAATAAATTATCATTAAATCTAGATCAATCTACCGTAATTACATGATATTCAGTAATAAAAAGAAAACTGTTAATGTTCCATTTAAAATTGAGGGTGTTGAGATTGGGTGAGAAGCTCGTCATCCGGGAGGGACTCTGAGTAGAGCCGCTGCTTCTCCACATCGAGAGGAGCCAGTTGAGGTGGCTCGGGCATCTGGTTAGGATGCCTCCTGGACGCCTCCCTGGTGAGGTGTTCCGGGCATGTCCCACCGGGAGGAGACCCAGAGGAAGACCCAGGACGCGCTGGAGGGACTATGTTTCTCGGCTGGCCTGGGAACGCCTTGGGATTCCCCCAGAGGAGCTGCTTCAAGTGGCTGGGGAGAGGGAAGTCTGGGCCTCCCTACTTAGGCTGCTACCCCCGCGACCCGACCCCGGATAAGCGGACGAAAATTGGATGGATGGATGGATGGTGTTGAGATTTGTAGAGTGAGTGAGCTAAAGTTTTTGGGTGTTATCATTGATGACTGACATGGAAACAACACATAAATTCTGTAAGAATAAAAATAGCTAATCTATTGCAGTACTTACAAAGTCAGGGACTTAGTAAATGATAAAGCTCTGTATTTGTTGTATAACACAATCATTGTTCCACACTTAATCTACTGTATTGATGTTTGGGGGAAGGCGTGTAAAACTACTGTACTGTATTACAAAGCCTAATTTTATTTTACAGAAAAGAGCTGTAAGAATTATCACTAGAGCCTTTACCATCATCCTTCAAGCACATTATTTTATCAACCGAAGTTATTGAAGTTCCATGATTTGGTAGATTATAGTATTTTATCAGTTATGTATAGGGCTCAGAATAACACATTACTTTTTAAATATCCAAATGCATTTTGTTAAAAGACAAAGTTGTTATAATCTTAAGGGGACAGACATATTTGTAAAACCAAAATACAGAACCAGTTTAAAGGGATGGTCTACCTCAATCCAGAGAATTGAATTGTGGAATGGCTTGGAGAATGAAGTTAAAAATGCCAAGTCAATGTTTACATTTAAGAAAATGATCAAAACTGAATTGTTTAAAAAAAAATTGAAGTAATTTAATGTGTATTGTATGAGAGTTAGAAAAATTAGAAATAGTTATTCATTTTGTTCCGTTACTTGTAGATAATTATTATTTGAACTGATTGTTTGAAAAAGGGGCAGATATAATGAGATTTTTTCTTCCTTCTGCTACATTTCATTTTATATTTTGTATTCTTATCGTTTATAGGATTGTTTTGTATTGTATTTAAAATGAATAAATTTGTAAAATAAAAAAATTGAATAAATAAATAAATCAGGGAACAGGATTGTGGAGTTGACTTGATATCACCATAAACATTTATAAAACTATTTATATGTTAAAAAAGAAGATTAAATTAAAGTTGTTGGGAAGGTATAGTGCAGGTGAAGGATACCTGAAGTTTTTTGTTTTCTATTTGGAGATTGTTCAAGATTGTCGTTTGTAGTTACCCGGTATTTTGTATTTTTATTAAAGAAGGGCAGATATTATAAGATTTTTTTCTTCTTTCTGCACCTTTTCATTCAGTGGTTTTTTTTTTTTCTGATTAATTTGTTTTATTTTAAATGAATGAATAAATGAAAAAAAAAAGTAACGGTAGTGTCTTGCTGCATGTGTTTCTCTTTTGATACAGCTGGGGGTGTTGTTTCAGTACATCGTAGTTTCAGGGAAACGTTGGTTCAACCTTTTATTGTACATTGGTGATAATTGGACAACGCGACCTATACACAGGTGCGACCTATACACCAGAAAATACTGTACTTCCTCTTCTAACTCTCATACTCTGTTGAGTGGAAACTCTTCAGATGAAACAAGTTAGACATGTTCCCACCACTAGTTGGAACGACTCCATTACATTTTGCTCACAATGAAACCTGCAGTTTATCAGATCTTAGAAAGCCGAAGCACTTCCACACTGGCGAATTAGTCTTTCCTCTCTTATCAGTGATTTAATCTGCTTTCTCTTCGCTTGTGAAACCTTGTTCAGTCACATTCTGACAGTCATGGGAACTCATTTTGAAGCGAAAACTTAACGTGCGTCAGAGATTAGCTTAGCTTAGCCTGCTACTACCGCTAACGCCTTCTGGACTCTAGCTCCGCGTAACTTCTACGTCACCACGCACTTACGTATTTGTGTCACAGCTTTTTCTGTCCAGGTTGAAACTGAAGCAGCTGCTTCAACCCAAACAGAAAAAGAAATGTGTCAGTGAAACGCTATAATCCTATAAAAAGATCAAAAATGTGCTTAAAACTCATCTTGTTATTGAATAAAAGTAGATCGCGAGATATATCAATATCAAATTATTGTCCAGCACTAGGTTTTCAGATACATTTTTTTTTATTATAGCAAAAGAGGGCAGCACGGTGGTGCAGTTGGTAAAGCTGCTGTCTCCCAGCAAATGGTTTGCCGGATAAAATCCCAACCAGGGGCCCTTCTAGCTGGAATTTGCATGTTTTCTCCATACACGAGTGGGTTTTCTCCAGGTACTTCAGTTCCCTCCCACAAACCAAAAACATGCATGTTACGCTGATTGACAACTCTAAATTGACCCCAAGTGGGAGTGAGAGAGTGAATATCTCGTTTGTCTTCATGTGTCCTTGTGATGGACTGGAGACCTGTCCAGGGTGTCCCCTGCCTCTCACACAGTAACAGCTGGATATGGGCATCAGTGACCCCCATAATGCAAACAGGAAAAAGTGGGTAAAGGGATGGATGGATGAGTGTTGTCAGCAATAAATCTGTTTATTTAACCCTGAGACAGAGCTGTCACACACTAATGTCATCACTTCAACACATTATTTAGCCACGGCACTGAGGCTTACCTTTACACATGTCAGCTGTTTCAGCTCTTACTATCTCGCTCTGCATTACAGAGGTGCACCAGAGCTGAATTGGCTTTTAACACTCTCACCACATAGGTCCATTCAGAAGTCATACCAAGACAACAAGAAGGCATCTCAGTCCTGGACTGAGGTGTCTTATGAAAGAGCCTTGAGTTATAGCCATTTAGTGTTTGCCTATACATCATGACTAAAACTAAATAAAAGTTAGTGTCAAAGTTAACGCTGCTGCAACCCTCTTCAGCAGGTGCAGACATTTATTGTTACTGCAAGGCACTAAGTTTTAACCACGAAGGCTGTGCTTCAGAAACGTATGTCATCCCTTATAAAGATGGTCAAGTCTTGCAGCTCAGTCATGTCGCAGAGTCACTCTTCATTTAGAATCTCACTGTGATCTGTCAACATGTGTTAAAGGAATTAATTTTTCCAAATGGAGGAGAAGCTGTGGGCAAGTCTGGAGCTTGTTGTGTCGCAGATGTTTATAGTGAAAGGGTGTGTGCACAGCGAGTGCAGTATAGATGCAGGTATAGCTTCACAGGATAACCATGAAACACTCCCACTGTGTTGATGTAAATAGCACTGTTTCATTTTAGAGTTTATTTATAGAACTATCAGTCAATGCTCAATATCTTCATTAAACAAACTTCATTTGATTTTATGTGAACAGGAAGCACGTGGGATGTCAGATTATGTTACCTGTGAGTGCTGCAGGCTTGGTTACGGTTGTGTACTGGTTTTGCGTAGAGATGATACTGGATCTGGGGCTGAGTGCCGGCGAGGACAGAAGAGACAACTCTTCTATAATGGCGCTGCTACGAGGATGATGTTTTGGCAGCTCACTGAGGCGCTGTTCCAAAGAATATCGCAGAAGGTCAAGCTTCTGACTGGACTCGGTAAAGCGAGCCTGGGCCTGAAGAAAAGAGGAAGGAGGATTTAAAATAATGAACAGAAGGCATCATAAGGCCACACCTATCTTTGGAAATCTTTATAAAAGTAATACACCATTTCCAATTTTTGATTTGATTTATACATGAATTAAATAAAATTAAAGGGGACCACACATGCAAAATTCACTTTTTAATGTGAGGACAGAGGATGCAGAGGACAGAGTGAGGTGGAGGATGACTCACTGTGGCGACCCCTGAAAAGGGAAAAGCCGAAAGAAGAAGAAGAAGAAGAAGAAGGCCTAGTTTTATATGGCATCTTGGTTTTATTGTTTTATAACACTACTTTAATTGCATTTTATTGTAGTTTAATATGCTGTCTGTCTAAAACATGTATCTCTTGGAAATGAGTCCCTCTGGCTCAATGTCACTAACCTGTATAAATAAAGGTCGTATATAAAAATGTAAAAAAATACACCCGCACAAAACAATATACTTCTGAGCTACTTTAAAACAAAAGTTTTTTTAAGTCAAAGTCAACTTTATTGTCAGAACTGCAATATGTACAGGACATACACAGGATTGAAATTGCATTTCTCTCATTCCCTCAGTGCAACAGTAACCATTTAAACACTAAAACACTAAAACATTTAATAAACATAAGCATAAAATAGTAAAAGTGTAGCACTGTCCTGAGTTTTTGCATAGTAGTATAAAAGTATGAAAATGAAAATGAAGATAAGATAGTAAGATAGTTATTTTAAATGTTTTTGTATTTGAGTTTTTCTTTTCTATAAAATGTCTCCACTTGAGATGTACAAACATATGTAAATATGTTTCTGTCTGCAGCAATATGCGTTCACGTATATAGTGTTTAAATTTATTTAAAGTGAGAAGTTATGTGTAGCACTTTGAGATTTTTATTAATGAAAAGTGCGGTATAAATTGAATTTATTATTATTATTATTATTATGTGAAGCCTCCCTTGTCCACCACTAGAGGGTGCCCTGGTTTATATTTTTTACAGAGGAGTTGCTGCGCTCAGCTGTCCTATAAAAAGTCAGAAAAGTTACAGCTTCCGCTTCATTGCTTGCCTTTAAAACTTGACTGAACCTGTTTTTAGTGTTTGTCCAAAGTCAGCAGTTGTTGTGACTCGTCACGGCTGTAGGACTGCAGCGCTCGGCCTCACGCTGCGTTTGGGTGTAAAGTGACCCTCCTGATGTGTTGGCTCTGTGACTCAGACTACGATGCAGCGGCAGAGAGCAGCTACTGCAGGGATCAGGTTGCTCACTTTGATACGAGGGTCGCAGTGCAGGATTTGGCATGTTGTCAGCGGTTCTGCACACACTTCAGCTGCTCACACACACCTTGACAGGAAACTGATGTTTGCCCTTTCATTCAAACAAACCCCCAAAACGTTCTGCCTTCACTTTTATCAGTTTGTTGATAATATCTCCTCCTTCAGCTTACACTCCTTCCCTTTTGCTCTTTCTGTTAGCCCAGCTCTCCCAGCGTAATCCTTGGCAGTGGACATGGACACCCCCACTCCACCACCACCACCCTAACCCCCCTTCAAGTCCCAGTTCAACTGTGACATCATGTCTGGTTGCTGCGGGCCGTGACTGTGGAGTGCAACAAGCTTCAACTCACTCAGTCCGTTCTTCTGTCCCCCACTTTTCTAAGGTTCTGATATTTCCTGTAAACACACTTGTATATTTCTCCACTTGCTCCTCACAGAGCTGAGTCCTCCCCAGCAGAGAGCTCCTCAAACCAGCTTGTCTCTGCTCCGACACGAGCTAGGAGCAGGAAGCTCTTGGCTCGTTGGCTAGTGGGCTGTAAGGCGGGCTGGCGGGGTCTGCACCTCGCCTCATGCCAGAGAACAGCAGGACAGGCTCAGGCTGTCGCTGACCCACTAGGCTCAGCTAACAGAAAGCTGATGCAGCTAAAGTGCACCTTTTTGATTTAGTTAAGCAACAACAGGACGTACGCAAGAAGCAGTCTGAGCAGGTAGAAGCTGCTGTAAAAGCCCCTTTGTTTGGAGGACGGGAGAACATGGGGACACAAATTTTCGATCACAGCTGAAGTGTAAGTCCATGTACAATATTTTCTGGACTATAGGTCGCACCTTTATATAAGTCGCTTTGTCCAATTCTTGTCAATAAATTGGAAAAATCCATAAACAGGTCGCACCTTTATATAAGTCACATCTATTATGCATCACAGCTACGCTACGCTACGTCAGCGCGTCATTTGCCCTCTGAAAATGACGACCACAGAAGCATGCACGGAAGGACTTTTCACAAAATTAACATGGTAAAAACAATTATTTGTCCGCTGAAAATTATAGCAAACCTGTGTCTTAGCTTAACCGTTCCTTAATAAATTCACGTAATGGTCAAATCTGCTGGATTTAAAGGTTTTCGCTTTGAAAAAGTACAAGGAAAAACAACGAAGTTAACCACGACACGTTTATATCTATAAAACATCAAATTTTATCTCAAATAACTCCAACAGCTAACAGTTGGTAAATGTACATCTAGTGATTACTTTCTGTAAGTTTGAAAAAAATCTGCTATGTGGTATATGAGCTATTTGCTCAAACGTGCAAGGAAAAATCAATGAAGCTAACCGCGACACATTTACGTCTATAAAACATCAAATTTTATCTCAAACATCTCATAAAGCTAATCAGTTGTAAATATCCATCTAGTGATTACGTTCTGTAAGTTTGATCAAAATCTGTCCTGTGGTTCTTGATCTATTTTGTTAACAAACACTGAGCTAACAGTGAAGTAGCTAGTTCATACCTCCAGAGCAGGAGGCCGGGCTGCGACAGACTGAGGAGGCTCTCGTCAGACACATGAGGTGGGAACGGTCAGTGTACCCTAGCGGACAAAGGTGGTACTGCTCCCTTAGCGGCCGAAAGTGGTACTGCACCATTCTTGCCAAAATGAAAAACGGTCATATCTGAGCCAAAAATTGGTCTAAAAATATGGGAAAAAATCCATAAACAAGTCAGAGTCAGAGAGTCTTTATTGTCATTTGCACCGCATGTGGTACATGTGATGAAAACGAGATTATGTACACGGGGTCCCAGTTACATCCAACAACAAATGCAAGAGAAAAACAGTAATAACATCTAGAATTAACTAAGAAAAACATCAACTAGTAATACACTAAGCCTAATATAGTGGGAATAAACAGCAGCACGAACATGAGTTTGTATGAGCAGATGGTCACAGATGAACACAGATGAACACAGATGAACACAGATGAACACAGATGAACACAGATGAACACAGATGAACACAGCAACAAGAAAACAGATCAGCATCAGCATGATGTGATATTTTGCAGTGTTTATTTTTTATTTTATTTTTATTTATTCATGAGTCTAACAGCCTCAGGGTAGAAGCTGTTCCTCAGTCTAGTGGTTCTACACTTGATGCTCCTCAACCTCCGTCCTGAGGGGAGTGGGGCAAAGAGTGAGTGTGCTGGGTGAGTGAGGTCTTTCATGATGCAGGTGGCTCTTTTCCTGCATCTGGAGGTGTAAATGTCTGTGATGGTGGGGAGACTGACTCCAACAGACTTCTGTGCAGCCTTCACCACTCTCTGTAGAGCTTTCCTCTCTGCAACTGTGCAGCCTCCATGCCACACGTTGATGCTGGAGCACAGGATGCTCTCCACTGCACACCTGTAGAACGAGGTGAGAACTGGGCTGCTCAGACCAGCTCGTCTCAGCCGTCTGAGGAAGTAGAGTCTCTGATGACCTTTCTTGATCAGGCTGGTGGTGTTGTTGCTCCAGCTGAGGTTATCATTCATGTGTACACCCAAGTATTTGTAGCTGGAGACCACTTCCACTGCAGACCCACCTATTTTCAGTGGGGCATGGGTGTGTTTGTTCCTTCTGAAGTCCACAATCATCTCCTTTGTCTTCTTCACATTCATGTGAAGATTATTCTCTTTGCACCAGCTCTCCAGGTGTTCCACCTCCTGTCTGTAGCTGGACTCATCATTGTTTGTGATGCATCCCACCACCGCTGTATCATCTGCAAACTTAACAATATGACAGCCTGGATGTGTGGCTGTACAATCATATGTGAGCAGAGTGAACAGAAGAGGGCTCAGCACACATCCTTGAGGAGAGCCAGTGCTGAGGGTTATGGTGGAGGAGGAGAAGTTGTGGATCTTCACGGACTGTGGTCTGTCTGTTAAGAAGTCTAGTACCCAGTTACAAATGGAGGGGCTTAGTCCAAGTGTAGATAGTTTGTCTATCAGAGTTTGGGGGATCATGGTGTTGAAGGCAGATGTGAAGTCCACAAAGAGCAGACGCACGTATGAGTCCTTCTGATCCAGGTGGGTGAGAGCAGTGTGGACCACGGAAGAAATGGCGTCCTCTGTTGATCGGTTCTCGCGGTATGCGTATTGATGAGGGTCCTCGTTGATGTTGACGGTTGCCTTGATGTGGGACATGACCAGTTTCTCAAAACATTTAGCGACTATCGGGGTGAGGGCCACCGGTCTATAGTCATTCAGACCAGTCACTGTGGAGCTCTTTGGGACTGGGATGATGGTCGCGGTCTTCAGGCAGGTGGGAACTGACTCCAGTGCAAGTGAGGTGGTGAAGATGTCAGCCAGCACCTCACAGAGCTGGTCCGCACATTCCTTCAGAACTTTCCCTGGGATGTTGTCTGGTCCGGTTGCTTTATGAGGATTAATCTTTCTGAGACTGCCTCTCACTTCTGCTGCGGTCACTCTGAGATGCTCTTCATCTGGTGATGAGGTGAGTCTGGTGCTAGCTGGTCTGTTTGGATCTTCAAAACGTGCATAAAACTTATTGAGGGCATCAGGCAGAGATGGGTCCCTGGGGCATTGTTTGCTCTTGCCTTTGTAATCTGTTATGCATTTAATACCCTTCCACATGCTCCGTGGGTCTTGTGAGGTGAACTGTCCCTCGATCCTCTGTGCATACGTGGCCTTGGCCTTCTTAATGCCATCAACCAGTTCTTTCCTGCTCTTTCTCAGCTCCTCTGTATCTCCGGACTTGAATGCAGTGTCCCTGGCTGCTAGCAGGGTGCGGACTTCCTTATTTAACCAGGGTTTTTCGTTGGGGTAACATTTAACATATTTTTTTATGGATACATTTTCAGAGCATGTGCTAATGTAACCCAGGACTGAGGAAGCATAAAGTTCCAGATCCACTGAGCTCCCATTCGTAGCTGCCTCCCTGAAGACAGACCAGTTTGTATTCTCAAAACAGTCTCTCAGCATGGAGGTGCTACCTTGCAGCCAAACTCTTATCTCTCTTTGTTCCGGCTTGGAGCGTCTCAGCGGGGGAAGCTGTCTTGGGACCAAGATCAAAGCGCAGTGATCGGAAGCCCCGAGCGGTGGGCGTGGCTTCGCCGTGTACGCCCTCTTTACATTCGTGTAGACTTGGTCAAGCGTTTTATTTCCTCTTGTTGCTGTCTCACCTCTATAAGTCGCAGGGCATGCAAATTAGGCAAAAAGGTGCGACTTATAATTCGAAAAATACGGTACACTGACAAACATTTGGACCGTAGTTCAATGTCCCCCCCCCCAGTGCTAGAGCTGCATCTGGGGGAGAGCGGTGCAGGTGGAGAGCTTGAGGAGCAGCGGTAGACGGAAAGAGGGGAACGTGGGCTGCTGATGAACGGGAGCAGAGGAGGGGCGGGGGAGATTAGCAGAGCTGTGCTGATGAGGAATGTAGATCGTTTCTGTGTGTGTGTGTGTGTGTGTGTGTGTGTGTGTGGTGG
>JBBPBX010018356.1:8849-45705 GCA_038048925.1 Garcialebias charrua | reverse complement strand
TAGCAACCCCTGGTTAGGCTCAACCCACTTCTGTATTAAACACATGACTGTTGTTTTTCATGATTTCATCTCATCTTTTGTTTATATGTTCTTAATTTCATGTGTACAGCACTTTGTTGCAGCTGTGTTTTTTTTAAATGGCTTTATAAATAAAGTATAATTGTTATTTTTATGTTTTAGTTCAATTTTTAGTGTATTTGCGATCGCTCCCAACGCGCAGCCGGCAAAAATTAAACGAGCGGACCCCCGGCGTAGGGACCGGCGGCAACGGGACCCTCTTCTGGCGCGATGGAGCGGAGCTTCAACTGTACAGCCTCGCTGCAGCCTCGCAGCAGCGAGGACCTTCTCCTTACGGATTAATTTACGGGAGACACTTGGTGAACTTTGTGTTGTCTTGACTGGAACAGCGATAACTCCCAAAATCTCCGCGTGCAACGAGCGGAGCTGGCGAACACCGGAAGAGGAACAAGCTAACATTAGCTTCGGATTCGGGTGGTCTCATGCTAAAAGGAGCAGCAAATTGCGGCGCGCTCAGACGGGTTTCGGTAAGTTATCTTAAGCTAGCACTAACAGTAAGTCAAATGAGTAATAAAAAAAGAGCTAATTTTAAAACAACAACACATTACAGATACTGGCTGTTACAGAGGGCGTAAACAGATCTTTGAAGGGCGTGGACTTCAGAACTTGTATCAGAAACCGGTCGTTCAAAACGAAAGTTAAAAATGGCAGAATTAAAAAGGGTATAATTGATTATCTAAGAATTATTTTGTGTATTAAAATGAATTAATATTGTCAAGATAGCACACAGACATAACATAAAAATTTTAAAGACCTATATGTGGTCCCCTTTAAATCAACTGGACGACTGCTCACGGACCATATCCTGTCACCGCCGGATGTGGTCCGTGAACAAAAGCAGTCCCTAAGGCGGGACTACAGAGAGCGCTCTCTCTATAGCAGTTAGCAGCCAGTGTGTTACTCTGTAGCATTATTGCTTGTTTTCAAAGAGTCAGACGAAGAGTTTTTAACATGGAGGGTGAACTTATGGATGTTTCTCAGCGGCCTACGCGACGCATCAGCGTCTCATTTGCCCTGTTTAAAATGGCGACGGCCACAGAAGAGAAGGACTTTACAAGAAAACACGGTAAAAACAATTATTTCTTTGCTGAGAACACAAGGTTTTTCTGAGCTCAACGGTTTCACGAAATTGTCAAATCTGCTGGATTTAAAAAAGTAGTTTGCCATTTGCATGTTAGCGCGTTAGCATTTAGCTTCCGCTAGCTTTGCTAATAATAATAATAATAAATAATAAACTTTATTTGTATAGCACCTTCCTACAATGCCTTGCATTGACCAAGGTGCTTAACAGGACAGAAAATATAAAAACTGGTACAACAAATCAGTAAAATAGAATAAAAAACACAGCAATAAAAGGAGGCAATGGAAATAAAAATGCTACATATTAAAATACCAAAAGTAATAAAAGTTACACACTGAAAGCTTTTTTGAACAAGTGGGTCTTCAGTCTGGTTTTGAACAGAGTCAGATCAGAGGTGGCACGCAGCTCAAGGGGGAGACTGTTCCAGGCTTTTGGGCCGGCAACAGAAAAGGACCGGTCTCCCCATTGTTTGTACCTTGAGCGAGGCACCTCCAGCAGGTGTTGACTGGCAGATCGTAAATCTCTGCCGGGCTGATGGACTTTCAAAAGTTCTGAGATGTACAGAGGTGCAAGTCCATTCAGAGCTTTGAAAACAAACAGGAGCAGCTTGAACTGTATCCTGAACTGAACCGGGAGCCAGTGTAGAGAGGACAGGACAGGAGTGATGTGTTCATATTTTCGTGTGTTGGTCAAAAAGCGCGCGGCAGAGTTCTGTACAAGCTGTAAACGGGAGATGGAGGATTGATTAATACCAACATACAAAGCATTACAATAGTCAAGTCTGGAGGTCACAAAGGCATGGATGGCCTTCTCCAGATCACCACGGCTGAGAAATGACTTGACTTTGGAGAGCAGTCGGAGCTGAAAGAAGCTGGTCTTGACAACAGAACTGATCTGTTTATCAAACTTTAAGTTGGAGTCAAGCTGCACTCCAAGATTTCTGACCACCGGGTTGAAGTGGGGGAGGGGAAAACCAACACTGGGACTGGGAAGGATGTTGCTGGTGTCACCAGGTGCACCAAATAAAATGCATTCAGTTTTATCTGTGTTTAGGTGGAGGAAGTTTTGAGAGAGCCAGTGCTTAATGTCATTTAAGCAGTTGACAAGAGTGTTTGAACTGAGTGAGGGGTTGGGAGTGACTGGCAGATAGATTTGTAAATCGTCTGCATACATGTGAAAAGACAGGTTATGACGTGCAATGATTGATCCTAATGGCAGCATGTAAAGAGAGAAGAGGACTGGCCCTAGAATAGATCCCTGTGGTACGCCAGAGGTCAGAGGGGTTGATGAAGAGGAGGACAGATCGCCTATCATGACAGAAAAAGTTCTCCCAGACAGGTAAGATTTGAACCACTCAAGCACAGCTCCCTGGAGGCCAACCAGCTGAGACAAGCGGTTGATTAGTACCTGATGGTCGACGGTGTCAAAAGCTGCTGAGAGGTCTAACATCACCAGCAGTGCAGGGTTTTTTGCATCCAGAGACAGAAGAATAATACATAAGCGCTTTTGAAATTGCGGACCTAAATAAATTAATAAGCGCTTTAGAAATAGGGGAACTAATTTTTGGATTAGCGCTGCTCAGCACTGTCTTCAGTTGATCCAACATGCTGCTGCCAGAGTCTTAACTGGAGTTAGTGGGAGAGATCAGATTTCTCCAGTTTTAGCTTCTCCCCATTGGCTCCCTGTCAAAAGTCAAGTCCAGACTAGAATTCAAAATCTAACTTCTAACCTAAAAAGCTGTCAACAACCTAGCTCCATCTTATATTACAGATCTTATTGTTCCATATTTTACTAACAGAGCACTTCACTCTCAGACTGCAGGTTTACTTGTGGTTCCTAGAGTTTCCAGCAGCAGAATGGAGGAAGATCTTTCAGTTGTCAGGCTCCTCTCTTGTGGAACCAACTTCCAGTTTCTGTCCATGAGGCTGACACATTGTCCAGTTTGAAGACTGGGATTAAGACTTTCTTTTTGCTAAATCCTACAGTTAGGGTCGGCTTGGGTTTCCTGAGCTGTCCCTTAGTTCTGCTGCTATAGGCTTAGATTGCTGGAGGACAAAGTGACCAGTTTTTCACTCTGCTACTGTCTTTACTTCTTCTGCTCAACCTGTTTTGCATTTGTAATTATTTTTCTTATCCTAACATGTTTTTTTGTCTTTCAGGTTCACCTGGACCTATATCTGGACCTTCCATTCTGTGTTTGTCTGTTTCTCCTTCCTGTCCCCTCAGCCAGCTGGTCAAAGCAGATGGCTGCTTGTCCTGAACCTGGATCTTCTGAAGGTTTCTTCCTGTTAAAATGAGTTTTTTTCTTTCCACTGTTGTCATTGTGCTCAGGATGAGAGACTGCAACGAAGCCAAGATTCAACATGTCTCCTGGTGTCCTTAAATAGAGAACTTTACTAATTGGCTTTTCTATGTATGTGAATGTTCCTGTAAAGTGTCCTGAGACAACTTTGTTGTGATTTGGCACTTTATAAGTAAACTGAATTGAATAGCCTTAGCACTAAGCTTACTTCAGACCGTCACCCAGCTGGCCTGGGGTCCTGGCTGCTCGAGGTCTGCTGGACAACTGCTACCGGGAGCTAGTCTCTGTGGTTGTGTGCTGTTGAAGGCTGTGTCTCAATTCAGGGGCTGCATCCTCATGAGTGCGCATTTGTCGGCCGCATACGTCATTGCCCCGCGCGGAGGACTGTCCCAATTCGAAGACTCCTCCTCATGCGGCCGAGGAATGCGGCCTACTTCCTGCCGAAATCGAAGGATGCATCCGTGGAACCTTCAAGACGGAGGCTATCCCAGAATTCATAGCGCCAGCAGAGATTTCGCGGGGGGGGGGACTTTCTGCGTGCAGGGTCGGGGCTGCTGCGTGTTGTTGAGTCATCAGCTCGTTCTGACAACAACCTCAGCGCGAATATTCATTCAACCTTTATTTAGTCATCTCAAACAACCTCAGCGCGAATATATCTCATTAAAATTTAACTACAGAAACGACTAAAAAAAAACATGTTAGCTGAATATATACTAGTGTTTCTGAGTTTACTGTTTTTGAAGAACTGATTACAAATCAGATTATTTTACACGTGCGTATCAAGGATTTTCTGAGGGGCAATCTGTTAAAACCCAGAGTGGACCTATGAAAAGCAAGTTGCCCAGTAGCTCAAATGGTAAAGCATCCTGCGGTTGGCGCAGAGAGCTTTTTCTCGAAGCTGGTTCGAATCTCACTCGGTACGGTCAAAACTTATTTTACGTTTGTCTTTTATTGGATAAAAAAAAAGAAGGAGTTTCACAAACTCCTTCCTTTTAATCTCAGTCCTCATTTTTTTATCCAATAAAAGACAAACGTAAAATAAGTTTTAACCGTACCGAGTGAGATTCGAACCAGCTTCGAGAAAAGTATCTCTGCGCCAATCGCAGGATGCTTTACCATTTGAGCTACTGGGCAACTTGCTCTTCATAGGTCCACTCTGGGTTTTAACAGATCGCCCCCCATAAGCTGATTTGTAATCAGTTCTTAACAAACAGTAAACTCAGAAACACTAATATATATACATGTATTCAGCTAACTAATATATTTTAGCGGCGTCCCTTCTCTTTCCACACACACCAAGCGCGCACACAAGAACTTCCCACCCACTTCAAGAGAACGCCCCACCCACTTCAAGAGAACGCCCCACCCACTTCAATGCCGGCAAACCTGAAGGCTAGACCGTCCCATTTCAGCAGTTTCGCTCAGCCCACCCGGTCTTGTGAGTGCGTGGCCTACTTGGCCCAGCTAGGCTGGGTCCTCATGAGGACGCAGCCCCTGAATTGAGACGCAGCCGAAGGGGACCTCTGCTTTCTTCTTCTTGTGTTTAATGGCGGGTGGCATCTAACGTTAAGATGCATTATCGCCATCTACTGTGCTGGAGTGTGGGCCAGAGTATTTTTCAAACCTACCGTACTACCTACCTAAACTATATTCTTGTATACAGTTTTGTTTCCTTAAGAAATTTAATAAGTACCTCATTTATCTTGTCATGTTTAACTAATAGCCTGTCCACTCGTAATGTCTCCATCCCATATTTTCTTATTTCCTGTTTTAATTTTTCTCTACTCACCCTATATTTTTCACAGTGGACTATTACATGTTCTACTGTCTCCATGTCCATGCCACAATCACAAAGACCTGTTGGATGTTTCCCTATCAAATGCAAAATTTTATTTAATCCTGTGTGACCAAGCCGTAATCTTGTCATCACCACTTGATCCTTTCGACTTCGTCCAATCATTTCCATTCTCCCTACTTTCTTCTGTATCTGAAACAGATGACGACCTTTAGTCTCCTCCTCCCAGAGTCGCTGCCAATCAGAGTTAACTTGGTTTTTAATAATAGGTTTCATTTCAGATTTACTAAACTACAATTTCCATGATTCCAACTTGTTTTAGAGATAATTTAGCAAGATGATCTGCTACTTCATTCCCCTCTATATTCTTATGAGCAGGTATCCACATGAGCGTAACCTGTACTTTAGCTTGTGTAAGTCTGAATATAACTTCATATAATTCATATACCAATTCCTGATGACTGTTGGATGAGAAATTCAAAATAGACATTAACGATGATAATGAATCTGAACATATAAGTACTCTATTTTTCATATTTTGTTCTATCCATTGTAACGCCATTAGAATTGCTAACATTTCCACTGTATACACAGCTAAGTGATCAGACGTTCTTTGCTTCATAATTATATTTAGCTCAGGAATAACATAAGCAAATCCTGTTTTACCTGATTCTGAATCCTTTGAACCATCTGTATATATAGTAAGAAAAGATGTATATGCATTGTTAAGTTTATCTTGTACAAAATCTACACAATTCATATCTTTATTAAACTGTATTTTTTCATAGACCTCTAAATCTACAGTCACATTTGGAAATAACCAAAAAGGTGTAACTGAATATGGCACGGCAGCGCAATATCTTTTTTCTTTTATTCCCATTTCTGTAGCACATTTATTTGCTGCCCAAGCAAAACAGTCTATTTTAGCCTTTCCACTCTCCCAACATGGCATCAAAATTCTTACTGCTGGATGGTGCTCTTCCTTATGTCCCTGTAAGCTTACCCAATAACTCATTATGTTTTGTATGTATCTTAATTGTAACGGGAGCTCCCCCATTTCCACCTGCACTGCACCAGATGGAGAGGTCTTCATGGCTCCACAACATAATCTTAAAGCTTGATTCTGAATTACGTCCAATTTATTAAGTGTAGTTTTTGCAGCCAGCCTATACACTATGCATCCATAGTCCATTACTGACCTTATCAGAGCAACAGAAATCTTTTTTAAATTGACTTTATCTTTTTCAGGGGACCTGGCAAGCTACTGGTTTTTCTACAGTGCTGAGCCGATCTTCTAGTTCAGACAGCCTCTCCTCCAAAGCTGTCATAAGACTACAGTTATTACATGTATCATTACCACTAAAGGAGGCAGAGGAGTAGCTACACATCTGGCACACGGAGAAAGTGAAAACCGGGAGAGAAGCAGAAGTCCAGGGCTGCCAACACTCACACAATGACGTGAGACACACGCATTCGAGGGGTTTCACACGCTCTCACGCCGCATTCACATTTCTCATGCTGAGAATTGACAAACGTCAAAATCTCAACTCCGTTCCACTTTCGTATTGGGAAAATACGTGAATCCGCTCCACGTTTTCACCACAACCCTTGGTGTTCTACACGAGAACATCCACGTTGTTATCCAGTCCGTATTTTTGCTCCAACCTTCCATCTACCTGTAAACAGTTTGCAGACAGTGAGTTTGCACGGAGCAGAAAGTTACTGACGAAGCAGGCGGTGTGTGCGCTCTGACTCTTCCCAAATTGAAGAAAAAGAAAGGAAAGGTGAGTGGTTAAATTACATTAATATCAAACATGTTAGAAAGTAAGGAAAAACGAGATGGATGCAGCAGAGAAACTAGGGAAATAAAGTGCAGGATTATAGCCAAACGTGCTAATGATGTCTGCCTAGCAGCACAAGAGCAGGTCAGATTGAATTGAAAATTAAGAATAAACACAAGTAAATAATGGTATCTTGTTAACTGAGTACATAGCCTGTATAAATAAAGGTTGAATGAATTTATTAAACCAACATGACCATTAACCATTTCAATTTTTTAAAGGATTCTAAAATGTCTAATATTTGCTGCTAAATGCTGGGAGTTTGTACAACACATTTTACCCACTGTCTTACATTTGTAAATGTCTGTGCTGCAGATGTTAAAATTCATTTGCAAGCTGTGTGCGAAGACTAAGTTTTCTGCATGCTGCCAACAGCACTGCAGGGCTGTGAACAGGCTCGTGACTTTCCCTTTAAAGAAAAGGCAAACCATTTACCAGGTAAGTGTTGGAAAATCATTCATGATTATTTTTGATACCTAATATTACAAGTGAGTATGGGGGAACCCAATATGGTGTCACCTCCTGATGAGAAACCTGCTAAGTTTTATTAATTTTATTAAGAATGACTTTCCCACAGACCAAATTGGTATTGGTAACTCTAAATTGTCCCTAGGTGTGAGTGAGAGAGTGAATGGTTGTTTGTCTCATTTGTCTCTATATGTTCATTCATTCATTCAACCTTTATTTAGTCAGGTAAATCTTTTGAACCTCATGGGCTCATTTACGAAAGCGACCTGCTAAAACTAAAGAACAATGAACAGTAATGGTAGAATTTCCTTAAACAATAAACAATCAAACAATAAACAATAGAAAACAAAAGAGAGAGAAAAAATATATATATATATATATATATATATATATATATATATATATATATATATATATATATATATATATATATATATATATATATATATATATATATATATATATATATATATATATATATATATATACATATTCCTCCTTTAACAAAGTATCAAAAAACTAGCAAAACATTATAAGGTATATGTATAAAATCAAAGACAGGAACAAATCTGCATTGGTTTTTGCCAGGATTCCAACAGATTCTGAAAACCATTTAGAGAAGTCAAGGTCGAGAGCTTCAGATCTTTTTGTAAGATATTCCATGAAGCAGGAGCGGAGTAGGAGAAGGCCCTTTTTCCAAGTTCAGTCCTCACTGACGGAACACTGCAGGTAATCATGTCCTGAGAGCGCACGCTGTAGCTGCACTCACGCAAAGACATGTAGGAGGAGATGTATGAGGGCAGCAGACCAAGAAGTGATTTGAAGATGAAAATGTACCAGTGATGAAAATGTAACAGCCCTCTCAATCAAATGATATGAGCCTCCTCATTCTCAACTTTGTATGATAGATTTTCAATGTACCATAAGAATACCTGCATTGCCCTGACCATGTATAATGTCTGAATCTACGATGTGATTTGTGCAGACACAATAGCTTGCACCATTTTTGCAGTTATAACCCAATAACGCTGTTATTGTGTCAGTGTGTCCATTTTACTCCTATACAGCTGGACTCCACATTTCACAATTTCTATGAATTCTACCTGTTCTCCTTTCCTACCCAACTATAGATCTTTCTTTTGTCTCCTTAACTAGTCTTTAGCTTATTCGCACAGGATTAGTTTTACCTAGGGACCACATGCTTGTCGTAATAATTACGACGATTGTCTGTGTTGTTAATCCCATGCGAATTGGCCGTTAGTAATTTGTCAAATAAAATTTCCCCTGCAAATTACCTGCTATATTTTGCTGAACTCTGAGGTCCTGTGATAATAATAATCCAATGTGAATGGGCATCTTTGTGATTTGGACAGAAATGGGCAGGATTTGAGATGTAATTAGAGGGTTTTTTGTTTTTGTTTAGGCAAAATCATTTGGAAACAAACAGAACAAAGCTATTTTAAATGAACGCACTGCTCGCTTCACTTTTGGAGATGCTGCTACTTCCTTCATTGCAGATGACAGCAGGTGCTGAGACGCATGCATAATCAGCTGACCCATCCATCCATCATATTTACCCGCTTCTTGCTTTTCAGGTAGCGGGAGTCGCTGGCACCCATGTCCAGCCATCACTGCGCGAGAGGCAGGGCACACCCTGGACAGGTCGAAAGTCCATTTTAACCGGCGGGTCAGTGGATGCACGCAGCCGGTGACAGGTTGACCATCTGAACTTAACGTGGCTTTTTTTTTTTTTACCTCTTAAACGGCCAGTCGGAGCTGCCTACTCCTCAACAAGTAGATTAACACAATTTTATATTGTGCATTATTTAGTTTTCTTTGTGCTGATTCGTAAAACCACATCAAAGCCTGAGACCAGTCCGGCCCTCACATTAAGCACATTATTATGGACTGGCCCAGTCATGACCATGCAGCGCGTTTAAATCATATCCGTAGATATCCGTAAATTTCAGCTAAATCTCAGGATGTGTTTATCCCGTGCAAATGCGCCACATAAAAAACAGATGTTGGGGAGTAATTTATTTATTACATGTGGTCCCAGGTAAACCTAATCCTGTGTGGATAGAGCGTTAGTTGCCTCTTGTTTTTCAGTCTCACTTCTACATCTTTATTTTGTTTTTGGGTCTCAGGAATGTTCAAAAGCCATATATCTGATCTTGGGGGTTAACTGTGGTAGTGCTTCAGTGTGGAGGGGCAGGCTTAAAGATGACCCCAAACTGTCAAGGAAACCCCTTGTCACATTTTATCCGTGACTCTACAGGGAGTAAGGAGAAAGCATTGGGAAGCTCAGTGTGTTCTCTGTAGATTCATGCTATACCTTCAGGTACTTCCAGAAAATATCAGATGGTAATACAGTATTTGACTTTTTTTTCCCCATTCATTCAATCTTTATTTATTGGTCTCACTGAGTTGCAAGGACTCCTTTACAAGAGAGACCTGTTTTAAACAAAGTATACAAATGAGGTACAGAGCACAGACAACAATAGACAATCATAAAATAATTTAAAATGAAAAGTAAGTAAAATGAATTAAACAAAACATAACCAGCTACACTAAAAAGCGATTCACTCAGGAATGTCAACAAAAGTGCTCACACACACAAAAACCCAACACACCTTGCCCCTAAATAAAGTGTTAAAAGCTTTGAATCTTTCTTTCTATTTAAATTGTCACAAAAAATACATTTTACAGAATTTAGGAGTCCATATACAATTAATTTATGCTTGTCATATTTTATTATTTAAAAAAAAAATGGCTTGCACTATTTGCAACTGTGCTTAGCCAACTGAACTGTTTGCTTTGAAACACAGCTTCAAATTAAATATCTTGCCAAACTAAATAGAATATAGACATTGAAATGTTTTTTTTTTCCTCATCAGCATTGTTAGATAAAATGGAAAATAAGTAAAGAACGTATTTTAAATTACCATCATTAGATTTACTAGAAGCTATTAGGAAAAACTGGTAAAGCAAGCTAACTGGTAAATTTGCAAACTAAGTGGGTCTTGAAATTTGAATAAATGAGACTCCATTATGACATTGCAATTTTATTTTGTCATAATAAGCATATGGTTGGGAAGAAATCTCGGGTTGATTGTTGTTTGGATTCATCCCCTCCATCTGCTCGCACACATGGCTTAACAACAGCTGATTTACAAGCAAAACACACTAATTGGGGACCACTAAACAGGTTGTGTTAAAATGACCTGAATAGCTCTGGTTGTAGAAATTATCAAAAAGGTGCAGATAAGTGAATTCCATTGTATTAGAAACTATTTTTCCCCATTTTGCTCATATTTATGACACTGTAGTGTTCTTGAATCAAGCAAAAGACCTCTTGTATTCTGTCAAGCAAAATAAACGGCTAAGATGAAACAAAATGAAATCAGTGGCGCTCTCATCACACATCTTACTCATTGCTGTTTATCCTCACTTTAGAAAAATACCTGCTATATTTAAGGATCTTCAAGACAACTAATATATGCTCAAATATTCTTGAAGGCAGAAAATTGAAATCATTACCCAGATAATCACGTCACTGTTTCTGTGAGAAAAAGAAACTGTAGAACCTAATCATTCAATTACATATTTAAACTCAGCATATGTGCACGTGTAGCACAATGACCAAGCAAAACACTTTATACAAACTTTATCTTACTTTTCTTAGTGGATATTAATGTCAACACTTTATGTCCCACTGTTTATTATGAGATGGCACAAAGCTAATTACAGCAAGGTCTGCTTTCCTGTCAGAGCCTGTTTTTCAAACTGCTCACACCCAACCTGTTAGGAGTGAATCAATACAGTTCAATACAGACAAGAGTGATGGCACATCAGCAGTGGTTATCTAATGCAGTATCTTTAGGTATTGTCATCAATGTCCATTCATTTATTCCTGGTACCTTTTATTTTTTTATGTAACTTCCATATCACTCAGTAAGGTACTCTTTATAACCCTTTGATTAAATTGTCAGGACCACTGCATTTCCAAATTTCCTAGCTATCAAATTCACTTAAAAGCATAGGACTGTTTATTCATTCATTCATTCAACCTTTATTTAAACAGATAAGTTATCATTTTGAATGTGCCATCTCATGATAAAGTTTTTTGCTTGTTTATTTGTTTTATGATTTTTATGTATTTAGTAATTGCAAATGAATGATACTTGAGTATAGAGCCCATGTAGTGGCATTGTCAAGATTGTTTATTCTGCCATGGTGGTAACTTACCTTGTATTGTGTACACTTACATACTACACTCTTATTCAGGTATATGGGTAATCCTTGTGGAAAAGACAACTCTTTATTTTAAAGAATAGCTGAGGTACAATTTACTAAGGAAACTATGGGGAACACACTCGAGAGAAACAAAGAGGGTGAGTTGCTGGGAACCCACACTGGGCTAGAAACTTTTAAACTACAGTACTGTCTAAAACGTCAAGTCATTGTCTTAGTTCTACCAGAGCTATGGCTGAGGACCTAAAGAAATGATTTATTCTTAATACTGTAGCTGCATACCTGAAAGACCAGGTTGTTTTAAATTTATTTTTAACAATAACATTGTCCCGAATTAATATTGACAGTCTTATGATGAGCATGGATAATCAGTTTTGATGATTTTACTGGAAAAGGTCACACTTTTAACAGGAATCACATACCTATGAATTAATAAGAAAGTTGGTTGTGCAACCTGTGGAGTAAATATAAATGGTGTATGCTCCCTGTGCATACTAGATTTGATTTTAAAATTATCTTGCTAACCTTTAAGTGCATATATGGCCCTTACACAGGGCGGCCGTGGCGTAGTGGTAATGGCAGTCGTCCCCCGATTGGAAGGTTGGCGGTTCGAATCCCGGTTCCCCACACCATGTGTCGTTGTGTCCTTGGGCAAGACACTTAACCCCGAGTTGCTCCCGGTAGGACTGGAAAGCACCTTGCATGGTAGTCTGCCGCTACCGGTGTATGAATGTGTGTAGCATTCAATGTGTGTAGCGCTTTGAGATTTTCACTAATGAAAAGCGCGTTATAAATTGAATTCATTATTATTACACCCCCCTATCTCTCTGAGCTACTGGACCATATGTTGGGCCCTGAGATCATCTGATCAGCTGTTCCTAAAACAAGACTGAAGCTCATGAGGTGGTAGGGCTTTTTCAGTCATGGGCACCAAACTTTGGAACAACCTGCCCCCAACATTAGTAAGGCCACGTATCTTCCTGTTTTTTTTTTTTCTCTGCTAAAAAACCCATCTGTTTTCTCTGGCATTTCACACAGTGTGAGTTAATTTACTATTTTTGTTTTGTTTTTCTTCAATGCTTTTTTCACAATTTTTATTTTTTCCATTAATTTACTCTCATTGATGTTATTGTTAAGCAGTTTGGTAACTGCTGCTGTTTTAAATGTGCTTTATAAATAAAGTTGACTTGACTTGACATGTGATTCACTAATGCAAGCTGAACAGGACCTTTAAAGCTCCACTGACATCATCTTTTAACTTTCCATAAAAGCAAATGTTTCCAAATTTTCAAGGATAGTTGTGTGTGATGATTGAACCTAAATCTCAAGATGCTTGAATAATCCCTGCCGCATGTGGACCAAAACATTACAGAGTTTGAATTTTAAGGCTGAAATCTTGTGTTCCACGTACTTTGTTATTTCTAATCAAAAAGGCGTTCAATACAAGATCAACTGGACTTTATTTGTTGCAGAAAATGTTTCGACTCCTATCCAGGAGGCTTTTTTGATTTTATCATGTCCTGGATGACTGAGAATCTTCACCAGCATTTTGTTATTACTAAAATGTTTTTTTCTCAAATAATGAAAAAAACCAGACAAAAAATAGCAGCTAGAAATAATTTTTCTTCAGTCATTTTTTATTTGAACGAGATTTAGCCTACCAGAAAGCCAACACCTATCTTTGCAGGAAGTTTTCTTGTCCTGCTATCAGCTGCTTCCATCCTTCAATATTAGTAATAAAAATTATAAATATATATATGATGTTTTGGTGGCTGACTGATACTTTGTATTTGTCAGGCTAAAGTGAACATGAGTCATGACCAAATCTGTACATTCTGTCGGCGATTAAAAAAAACTGTATGCTATAACACCCTACACAAGACCAGGCTTATTTATTTAGTGGAGGTTTTATATTTATTTATTTATCACCAGGAGCTGTCAATTAAAATGAAAGTTATAACCGTGACACGATGGTGTGTGGACTCGTTTTACAAAGAAATCTATCAGATGCGCCTGAAGATGGTCGGATCTGCCTCTCGGGTTGCAGTGCGCGGCGCACTGCGCGCTCCCGACACAGGGGGGAACAGATTTTCACGGGGGAACAGAAGCGGGGGGTAATGATGGTTCTGCTCCATCTCCGCTAACAGGTTTTTAAAAGCCTGTCAGTTTAGGCATTTTGTTTATCTCCTCTTTGTCACAATGCTCTTTTTCTATTCTCTTCCTTCTTTTCTGCGCTCCGCTGTTAACTGACGCAGCGTCAGTGAATGACGCTCCTCCCCCAATGCGTAAGATGCGTCAAAGTGGATCAATAATAAGCAAGCATTCAATATAGACGTTTGACAGAACAAATAAGAACTTTTTTCAACGACGCTGTCAAAATCATCTTGGTCATTGGTGAAATTCTGACACTATCCGTTCACAAAAAACATCCTTCAGGGGTGGGGGGCAGGGCCCCCGAAGCGCCGGGGCCCCGGGCTGCAGCCCCGGTAAGCCCGTGCTAAAATCCGAGCTTGGCTGTGTGTCCCTTTTTATTTTACTGTTATGTTCTGCTAAATCTCTGATTTTCTTTATTCTGAAAGTACTTTCTGAATATTTTTATCTTAAGTTTCAGCTTCTTCAGTCGTTTTTGCCTGGAAAGGATCGACTATACATTTTGTGGCACAAATCACAATCAAAACACTTCTGTCTTAATTTTACTGCCACACTTGCTACTGTTCAACAATTCTTTCTTTTACATGCATGATTATTCATTTAGACTTTTTCTTAACTGATCCCACAAAGGGTTTTATACTGTATGCAAAGCAGCCTGCACTTAAAATTAAACAATTACTTCATTTAGTACTAGCAGAACAGTGATTAAATCAGTTTTCAGCTGCAACTTTCTCTGTGGAGTTTGCATGTCTTCTCCATGCATGTACTTGGTACTCCAGTTTCCTCCCACAGACCACAAACGTTCATGTTAGTTCATTAGCAGCTCCAAATTATCATGAGCCACTGAATACTGTAGTGCATAAGCTAGAAGTTTAGAACTTGTAAACAATTATTAACATTTCTGTTTGGTATAACACTAACTTTTACTGCATGTATATAGGTCATATAATACAGCGTAGGGCAAGTGAAAAGTGTTTAGGTCCTGATGCATGTTCTATATTCCAGGTAGAAAAATCTAACAAGGTTGAGTCAGGTCCTCTGAACAGATTCTTCTTTGTTGAATTGTTTCGTATTTTATCCAAAACACTTCTTCGGTC
The DNA here is from genome assembly GCA_038048925.1 of Garcialebias charrua. NCBI lineage: Eukaryota > Metazoa > Chordata > Actinopteri > Cyprinodontiformes > Rivulidae > Garcialebias > Garcialebias charrua. Next base: position 30,638 of record JBBPBX010018356.1, on the reverse strand, counting down.
TGAGGAGCTGTAACAAACTCTTATAAGCCCCCTAGTGGATCAATCATTTTGATGGTGACAGCCAAAACATGTTCAGATGCAAAAGAAGGACTATAATGACTGATCATTTGTGCCCTGATGGCATCTTGCTATTCACAGAGGCCTGGGTGGAGTCTGTGGTGTTGAATACAGTCAATAGCCAGATTCTGGAAACATGGGTGTGCTATGGGGTCTCCAGTTTCTCCTATTGTTGCCAACCTGTACATGGAGGAGGTAGAAAAGAGAGCGGTGACGTTCTTTTCAGGGACTCCACCAAGTCATTGGTTCAGGTATGTTGATGACACCCGGGTTAAAATTAAATCTCAGGAAGTCCAACATTTCACTGATCACATCAACTCTGTGGATAAATATATCAAGTTCACACGGGAAGATGTAAAAAATGGCAGGCTGGCTTTCTTGGACAGTGAGGTCTCAGTTTCTGATAGAGGAAATTTGCAAACTGAGGTGTACCGCAAACCCACTCACACAGACCAGTATTTACAGTTTGACTCCCATCACCTGCTGGAGCACAAGTTAGGAGTCATCAGTACTCTGTATCACAGAGCAGACATTGTCCCCACTAACTCAGGAGCCAGGCAGAAGGAGAAATCCCACACAAGACAGGCCCTGGAGAAATGTGGATATCCTAACTGGGCCTTCCTGAAAGAAGAAACCCAAACAGGACTCCAGCCAGCCATCAGGTAAAAAGAAGGAACCCAGACCAGTGGTAATTCCGTATGTTGCGGGAGTTTCAGAGACATTGAGATGTTTATTTTCTAAACGCAATGTCCTAGTAGCTTTTAAAGCCCAAAATACATTACGGCAAAGACTGGTTCATCCCAGAGATCCAGTCCCCCTGGCACAAATAAATATTGTGTGTGCTGTTCAGTGTCAGGAGAGCTGTGATCAGTCTTACATCAGGGAAACTAAACAGCCACTGGCCAAAAGGATGGCCCAGCACAGAAGATCCACATCATCAGCTCAGGACTCTGCGGTCTACACTCATCTCCAGGCCAGCGGTCACTCTTTCAGGGATGAAGATGTTCTCATCCTTGATAGAGTGCTGGTTCAAGAGAAGTAAAGGAGGCCATCTTTGTAAAGAGAACCCAACTTTCATTAAAAGGGGGTGGAGGCCTCTGTGTTCAACTGCCCCCCTCTTACAATGCTGTTCTTGCTAGTATCACAGCCCTCTGTGAATAGCAAGCAACAATCAGGGTGCTACTAATCGGTCATTAGGAAGATGTTCCTCCTTTTGCATGTGAACAGCTAGTTCTGGATGTCACCAGCAGACTTGTGGATCAACTATGAGAAGGTGCTGCTTATAAGTGAGAAGACCTGTGTTCTGCCTTGTGTAATTCTTTAGATGTTTGTGTTTATGTGTGTTCCTGTCTTGCTCAGTGTTTCTTCACCCATGTAATCAGCTCCTGTCTCTACCAGTTCCTCATTGTCCTGCCCCAGGTGTTTGTGATTATTCTCTCTTTAGCATCCCTTTAAGTTCTGTGTCAGTTTCTTTCCTGTCTGTGGATTGTCCTCACAAGGCGTTCATGCTCTGGTTTCCTCCTTGCCTCTTATGTCACCCGGCTGCTCCTGTTATCAATGCAAGTTTTGCTGCCACGTCAGCCATTTTTGTTTTGTTAAATAAATATTCTTTATTTTATTCCTGAGTTACCCACATCTGTCTGCACCTTGGGTTCAAAAAATATTCACAACATGATAATAAGACTGAGTGTGTTACAGCTCCTCAGACTAAAGAAGTATTTTCGATAAAAGAGGAAACGTCTCAACAAAGACGAATCCGTTCAGAGGAACTAACTCAACCTTCTTAGGAAAAGTCTTTGGAAATGCCTTATTTTTAGAGTTGCAAATAAATCTTTTTTTTCCGTACAGTTCAAAAACGTCTGCATTACATTGCATGGTGGCTCATCAGTTAATTGTAGAAACACTAGTCAAGTGCTATCAGTTTTTAAGAGAAAAGCAGAAGTTGCTGTTTTGCCTTTGTTGCAAGTTTCCTGAAGGGGTGGAGGGGTTATTCCACCAAGAACCTCCCCAGCAGCTTAATCTCTGCCACTAAAAGCACTCAAAATAATAAATGTATGCATAAATTTTTCACTTTTTTCATAACCAGCTATAAACTGAGCACAGAAAGCAGCATTCAACTTGCTGACCAAGCCTGTGCAGAGCAGTGTATGAGTGTGTCGTTAAAGCAGCCGTTGTATCCACCGGTCGGAGAGGATCGTTCGATGGTGTTTGTGGAACCAGGGTGGCTCTTCGACAGGAAAACACACACACTCACAGCATGCAGTCTGTTCGAACACACACACACTGCTTTGTTCTGTTTGGCCTCTCACTTCAACGCCTCCCTCCCTCCTTCTTTCTCCCCTTCCCTCCCTAATGAGACCCATGTGAAGGCACGAGCTTCGAGGCATCGCTGCAATGTTGCAGCTGGGTTTACATGCTGAACTATCAAACATTCCTGGGCATCAAATGGCCAACAGGAAGCTAGGGGACTTTTGAAGGCCAGTGGTGACAAGTGGAAGGACTCAGATGGTGAATCATTACCAGTATACCAATGAAGCACTTTAGGGTTTGGTAAAACAGTACATATGATCTTTCAGTGCAGCTGAGAAGATCGTTGGCACCTCCTTGCCCTCACTGCAAGACTTACACAGCAAACGCCTCACTCGGAAAGCCCACTGCATGGCAGGTGATCCCACACACCCACTACACAGCTGCTTTAGACTGCTGCCATCAGGGAGGAGACTGAGGAGTCTCCAGGCTCGAACCAGCAGACTGAGAGACAGCTCTGTTCATCAGGCAGTCAGAATGCTAAACACTCTGCCTGCTCTGCCTCCCCTCCCATTTGAACTGCCTTAACACAAAAAACTTTCTCACACATTACCACTCAACACAAAGTTTTTAACACTGGACCCTGTGTCATCAAACGGGTTATTCACTAAACTCTCGGTCATGTGCTCATTCAGTTTGCACTACTTCTCATATTTGCACTAATGTTTGTATTACATTACTGCCTATAGTCATACTACTGTTTACATTCACTGTTTACATTTATTAATACGGTTTACATTTATTACTACTGTTTTACATTTATTACTACTGTTTACATTTACACTACTTTTATATCTACACTACTGCTGATACATATACAGTATTCTCTGACTAGCCTTATCTAAGGATGCCAAATGTGCCTTATGTGCCTTACTGCATATGCCACTTTGCCTCTATACCAACATCAACTACCTCATACATATACTGTGTACATTAACTCATATGCTGCTGTGCCACTCTTTGCAAATGTCAATGCTAGAACCTTCAGTTTATTTTATAGATATACTTTTTATACTTTTTTATACTACTATGAAAAAACTCAGGACAGTATTACACTTTTATTATTTCATTTTATGCTTATGTTCATTGGGTGTTTGGTGTTTTAGGGGTGTTTGGTGTTTCAGTGTTGGTGTAAATTTTCATACTTTTTTCATACTTTTCATACTTTTATACTACTATGAAAAAACTCAGGACAGTGTTACACTTTTACTATTTTATGCTTATGTTTATTAAATGTTTTAGTGTTTAGATAGTTACTGTTGCACCGAGGGACTGATAGAAACACAATTTCAATCCTGTGTATGTCCTGTACATATTGCAGTTTTGACAATAAAGTTGACTTTGACAAAGTTACAATGGAGCTTTAGGGCCAAGTTAAAAAAATTGCCATGCTAAAAAAATAAAAATAAAAGCCATAAAATTACGAGAAAAAGTTGAATAAAGGCTTAATATTATGTAAATAAAGTCGTATGAGACTTTTTTTTTTTACAGCTGTCGTTATTTTTTTTTTCCACGAGTCGGATCCATGATGCGACCTGTCAATCAATCCAGTAGGCGTGTCAGCAAATGACCAATCTGAAGCTAAATGACTCATAATATTATCCAAATTCTGACACATAAAGCAGGTTTACTGTATTTTAACTGTGGTAAAATGAAGAATGTTTGTTGAACTTTATCGTCATTTTTCATTCATTCAACCTTTATTTAGACAGGTTAATCCCATTGAGCCTCGAGGACTCATTTACAAGAGAGACCTGGTTTCAACAAAGAATGATGACAACAGCGACAACAATAGACAATCATAAGAGAGGCATACAGAATTATTTTTTTTAACAAGTTAAAAAAAGATGTCAAAGTAGCAAAACAGATAGATTATAAGGCAAATGTAGAAAACTAAAAACAGGAACATGTCTGCATTGGTTCTTGCCAGGAGTCCAACAGATTCTTAAAGCCATTTAGAGAGGTCAAGGTTGAGAGCTTCAGATCTTTTTGTAAGATATTCCATGAAGCAGGAGCGGAGTAGGAGAAGGCCCTTTTTCCAAGTTCAGTCCTCACTGAGGGAACACTGCAGGTAATCATGTCCTGAGAGTGCACACTGTAGCTGCACTCACGCAGAGACATGTAGGAGGAGATGTATGAAGGCAGCAGACCAAGAAGTGATTTAAAGATGAAAATGTACCAGTGGAAGAGTCTGCGTGAGGTTAATGATGTCCAGTTAACCAGTGAATACAGGGTGCAGTGGTGGGTACGATAATCACAGCCAGTTATGAATCTTAGTGCACCATGATAGACAGCATCCAACATCTGCAGGGTGCTTGTAGGAGCATTCATGTAGATAATGTCACCGTAATCAATGGAGGGAAGGAAAGTCACAGTTACAAGGTGTTTCCTAGCATTCAGTGTTAGACATGATCTGTTTCTGAAAAAGAAACCCAGTTTAACTTTCAGTTTCTTTACTAGGTTTTCCACGTGGAGTTTAAAAGAGAGATGCGAATCGACCAGGATACCCAAATATTTATAGGAATCAACAAACTCAATAGGGACACCATTTGAGGATAAAATCAGAGGAAGAACTGCTGGGACCGACTTCCTATTTGAAAAAAGCATCCCTTTGGTTTTATCAGCATTTAGGACAAGTTTGAGACGGAACAAATCTGACTGGATGATGTCAAAAGTGGAATGCAAAAGCTGGAAAGCCTTAGCAACTGTTTTAGCTTCACAATAAACAACTGTGCCATCAGCATAGAAATGGAAGGATGCGGCAGGGATGCTCTGACCTACATTACCTATGTAGATTGTAAAGAGGGTGGGTCCTAAGACTGAGCCTTGTGGTACACTATTGTTGACTGTTAAATACCAGGAAGAAGTACAGTACAGTTATGTTGAACACATTGCCTCCGATCTGAAAGATAGTTAGCAAACCAACTAGGGATGGGGCAGATCCGATCCAGTATTGGTATTGGTATCCGATACCAGCCTTGTTTACATATCGGATTTTCAGAGCAGAGACTGCCATCTTTCCGATCCATGATACACTGCAGTTGTCTTCAAACTATGGAATGGATTTCCTGAACGGAGGCGTGTTTTATGAGCCCAGAGTAGTAAGACCCGCCTCACATTCAGGAAATCCATTTCCTAGTTTGCCCCTTGCAGCCAGGTAAAACGTGAGTAAACACAGAGAGGACTGGAGGACTGTGGCTAACGGCTAACCAACTTTTCATCTTGGCATCAGAGTCGGTCAGAGTTTATTGATTTTTGCATGTCCGCGAACATGTCTGCTGTGTGGATGTGTTTTACTCTTGAAGCACCGCAAAGCAAGACAGCAGCGACGTGTACGTGTCTGCAGAGCCGCGTGCGTGTCTGCAGAGCCGCTGTACAGAGAGGAGGAAGCTCCGTCGCGTCATATAATACCACAAACGTGATGAAACATTTGAAAAAGACCACAGTAAAGAGCATGACGATTGTTTAGCCCGGCGGGAGAAAGACAAACGGAGCCGACAGAAATCACTTCTGGACTCGTTTCAACAGCAAGGTAAACTTCCGCTGGACAACGTGAAAGCTAAAGGGATAACCCAGAAACTGCTAAACAACTTGTCAGGATCCCAGCGTCACCATTTTAAACAGCTGCTCGCTGATAACAGTGTGGACAGTGGCATCAAAACTTTGAGAAGCAGCCTCCTCCAAGCTGTCAGCAGGTGATTCCATGACATCCAAAGTGAACCCCTGTATGCTGTTGGACAGGTGAGGCATATTTTTGAATGTCTTGTAAATGTCTCCAAAGCTCTGTGGGATTATGAAAAACAAAAGGCTGAGCTGTGGCAGCCATCTTAAACTGGATGTACTTTAAAAGTCAACCAGTCGTAGAGAGCCCTTCAGTGATTATCTCTTGAAAGTTTAATCAAAATCTGTCCAGCGGGTCATGAGATATTTTGCTAACAGACGGCACCATTGATTCCAAATAAATAACGTTATAATTTTAAAGAAAGATCTTATGCATTCTACTAGTCCCTTGAATATGCTTTGGGAATGAGTCTCAGCTACTACCACACCACATTTCATCTACATTTTTTGTCAAATTGACTGAGTTGTAGTCAATTTTGTGTTGTTTTCAGTTGGCTGTGGCAGCCATCTTAAACTGGATGTACTTTAAAAGTCAACCAGTCGTAGAGAGCCTTTCAGTGATTATCTCTTGAAAGTTTAATCAAAATCTGTCCAGCGGGTCATGAGATATTTTGCTAACAGACGACACCATTGATTCCAAATAAATAACGTTGTAATTTTAAAGAAAGATCTTATGCATTCTACTAATCCCTTGAATATGCTTTGGGAATGAGTCTCAGCTACTACCACACAAATTTTATCTAAATTTTTTGTCAAATTGACTGAGTTGTAGTCAATTTTGTGTTGTATAAGTTCAGTTAGCTGTGGCAGCCATCTTCAATTGGATGTACTTTAAAAGTCAACCAGTCGTAGAGAGCCCTTCAGTGATTATTTCTTGAAAGTTTAAACAAAATCTGTTCAGTTGTTCATAAGATATTTTGCTAACAGACAGATGCAGAATACAAACATAATTGTTGACTTTTGGAAGCATGTGATGAAAAAGAGACTGGGTGAAAGTAACTACAGTACTTAAAAGTACCGGTAGTTAGTTACACGTTTTGTGTTAGCAGAATTTGCACAGCCAAGAGAAGATTAATCTTCTCTCTAAGTACAGTGTATACAAATACTGTATATTTATGCATGCCCAAAAAGGCAACTTGAGGTAAGTTTTATTAATGTTGGATAAGTTTCTTAGTTACAATTAAATCCTGCTAACACAAAACGTGTTTTTTTATTCCTTGCTTTAAAGTGGATATTAGTGGCTGAGGCTGTAATAATTTATTACAGCCTCATAAGGCACCTGAATGGTATCGGATCGGAAAAGTATCGGTATCGATCGATACCCAGTTTTAAAGTATTGGTATCGGATCGGAAGTGAAAAATGTGGATCGGTGCATCCCTAAAACCAACCAATGGTGTGATCTGAGAAACCGATTTCTGAGAGCTTATGACACAAGATGTTATGATCCACAGTGTCAAAAGCTTTAGACATGTCTAAGAAAAGTGCAGCACAATAATCCTTAGCATCTAATGCTTCAACAACGTCATTAAGAACCTTCAGTGAAGCAGTCGTTGTGCTGTGTTGTTTCGCGAAACCAGATTGATGGAGAGGTACGATGTTAAATGAGTCCAGGTAATTTTTTATTTGGGAGTTTGTCAGTTTTTCTAGAACCTTGGCTAAAATGCAGAGTTTAGAAATTGGTCGCTAGTCGTTCAGTGAGGTGGGGTCACTTCCCTTCAGCAAAGGAAAAACAAAGGCTGTTTTCCAAGCATCTGGAATGGAGTTTTGGCTTATGGACAGTTTAAAGATGTGGGTCACAGGGAGGGTGATGTGGCTGATTTTGCATTAGTAACTATCAAATGAACTAGAAGCAACAAAATGTTTATTGAAACAGTTCAAGATCTCGTGCTTATTTGACACAGGAACAGAGTTAACGAGAACTTGTGATGGGAGGTCAGATGATTGGGGGGAGCCTGAGAAAGACTTGATGGTTTTCCAGAATCTTTTAGGGTCATTTAGATTTTTGGAGGTCTAAGATAAAAAATGGTTACGTTTTGCGGCTTTGATGGCAGTTGTGCATTTATTCCTCAGTTGCCAAAAATTCAGCCAATCAGTGTCTGAGCCAGATTTTCTCGCTGCAGCCCAAAGATGTTCTCTCCTAAGCAGGAGGTCAGCTAGTTCAGGAGTAAACCAGGGGCTGTCACGGCCCTTTATTCTGAACTGGCGAAAAGGAGCGCGTTTGTTCACAAAATAAATGAAACTATTATGAAAATAGTTCCAGGCGGTGTTGACATAATCGGTTAGTAGAATACAATGCCAGTCAAAGTGACATAGATCCCAGAGGAATGACTGTTCACAAAAAAGTTTAATATCCCTTTTTTGAATTAATCTGGGCTTAGAAGGTGGAAGTTTAATATATCTGAGAACCGCTATTACACAATGATCACTCAAAATGTCAGCAAATACACCTGTACCAAGGAATTTGTGAGGCGTATTTGTTAGAAACAGGTCTAAGATGGAATATTTTTAGGACAGTTTTTGTTTGGTCTAGTGGGAGAGTCAATAAGTTGGGTTAGATTGAGTGATAGGCAACATTCCTTGAATTTATCACAGAGGGGTTGGCTTCTCCCAGTCAATGTTGAAATCTCCTGCTAAAAAAACTCTAAATTTAAAATTTCCTAGGAATTCTGTCAGGGAGGACAGAGCCTCGGGTGTTGCTGAGGGGGGACGATAACAACACTACAGATAAGATCTGGCCTCCATTCAAAGTGATTTTTATAGCTAAGGCCTCAAACTGGTTTGGGATTGTTTTAGCAGACACAATACTGGAAACCAGAGAATCTCTGATGTAAATAGCAACTCCATCCCCCCCTTTTTTGACGGTCACAGCAATAGCTATTAGATCCATTGATTACCAGATCATTATTCAGTACAGATTTGTTGAGCCAAGTTTCAGAGATGAAGATTACATCTGCCACAAAGAACTGACCAGAATTTGCAAGGCAAAAAGTTTTTTCAGAAGGCTACAAGCGTTTATGTGCAGAAAATGAAGACCTGACATGTTTTTAAAGTCATTTGGTGTACTGTAGTTAGAGGGTTAGTAGTGGGTTAGTAGTTATTAACGCTCTTACTCAAAACGTGTTCCAATACTGCCACCTACTGTTGTGTTTTTGTATGGTGCTTCCGGGATGCATAAACGTGATGTCATTACATGACTTTGGTTTTTGTTTCCGTTTGAAAACAGCGCTCAGTGAGAGAAACTGTGTGCATGCAGCGTTGCTAGAGGTCTTCAATAAATATGTCAGAAAGAGGCGGAAGAGACCCAGCGACTCACTTATAGGAGCATTTAGCTTCAGATTGATTATGTGCTGACACACCTATTGGAGTGATTGACAGGCCGTGTTGTGAATCCGACTCGTGGATAAAAAACAAATAAATAAAGAATAGCTTTTTTTTTAAAAGTTGTACGACTTTATTCTTGTAATTTTATGGCTTTTAATTTATTTTTATTTTTTTCTTAGTGTCGCAATGTAATTATTATTATTTTTTAAGCATGGCCCTAAAGCTCCATCGTACAAAGTACAATGCCACACAGATGTATTAGATGGTCTAAATTTAGCAGTTTTACTATTTCACAACTGTGGATAAATAGTCCACAACGTATCTGACAAGGTTAAATCAGGTCCTCTGGATGGATTCTTCTTTGTTTAAATATTTCATCTTTTATCCAAAAGACGAATTAAGTATTTTAAAACTTTTTTTCTTTTATCCAAAATACTTCATTTGTCTTTTTATCTACCTGGATTCATCTACCTGGATTATTGAGCATGCATCAGGACAGGATGGTTGCAAACATAAAATACTGGTAGTTAGGTACACACAGCAATAAACATTCATATAAAAGCATGTAAAATGAAAAGTAAATAAAATAAGTAATATAAAAAAAAATAAAAAACATGCTAAATTATAAAGCAGTGCTAAAAACAGGAACATGCCTACACTGATTTTTGCATTGAAATTAATGTTACATAAGACAAAGGCCTTTTATTCCACAAAAAGTATAGAAGGTGTTTTATTTTTGTAAATTTGGAAAGTATAACGCCATTTTAAAGACCTTGTTTCCTTAAGTTTGACAGATGGGTTAAGCATTTTGTCACTGCTTCAGAAATCTCACTTTAAATCCCTTATGCAGCTCAAAAATTCCAACATTGTTTAAATAGAGTCTAAAAGTTCACCTGTATTTTTTATAAACGAAAACAAATACATTAATGGAAAAAAATATACTGTATATATATATACAGTATAAGGAAAAGCTTAAACAAAGTGACAAATATTACCAAATGTCTGGATTGTCTCACAATCTTGTATTCAGGGACTTGAGTATTCTGTCATTTCTAAGAAAAAATAAACACTAACAAAAACCAACTGAATATGAAAAGAAGCTGATTTGTTACATAAGATTTATGGACCTGTTGACCTCCAACTTCCTGCCAGACAGAGTCAGAAACAGTTTATGTCTGGGGTAAGAAAAGCTACTTTCATGTCCTAAAAGTGCACAGATCCTGCAGTTATAGCAGGCTGCACCAATCACCTTCTCTGCAGAGGAAATAATATGCTGCAGTCTGTTTGACCTTGGTTGTGGCAGCAGACAGCAGACAGTGATGGAGGAGGTGAGGATGGACTCAATAACCCTTTTCACATTATAGTTCCACAACATGGCTGTAAATATGAGTCCATCTTTAAACTACCTTTGGTAATTTTGCACATGAACCATTCAAAGCAAAGTCCCAAGACACCACCTTCATAAAAGACTCCAAGCTGAGACTGAAGCCTACTGCTTGTCACGCAAGGTAGTAACAGAGTCGTAACAGTTGTCATGAAAAGATAAGATGGGTTTGCAATTCAGCAATGGGATATAGTGATGACACGCACTCTGTGCGACCACACAGCTGCTGGATTTAAAAGCCTAAACAACAAAAACCACAACTTTGTATTGAGAAAATGGTAAGAGGGATGCGTCTATTACGCATGTCTATTACACATGTCATGCGTAATGTCCCACTTTTATGCAGCTGAATCCTACTCTATGTCTATTTGGGTTCTGCAGAGCTTGCTTCATTTCTGAAAGCTCACAACTTTGAAAGACATGGCAGACTAGCTTAGTGATTTATGAATGGTCAAAGAGAGCTTAAAGTTGCTTGTGTTTGTGGCCACCTTACTGAACTGTACCGTGAATGTGCCTTTTGTTTGCTCTGGTATTGAGGAACTAGTGAAGTGGCTACCATGTGCAGGATTTCCAGTTTTTCTCCTGCAGCTTTTCCTACACCAGATGGCGCCAACAGGATCACGCCGACCATTCGCCTACTGAAATGTAGGAGTACTTAAGGCAGTTGATGACTTCAATCTGATGCTGGTGCATTATCTTTCAATCGGTAGTTGTTATAGTTCTAGGATTATTATATTGTTTTTACGTTATTTGAATTGTATCAAATTGAACTGTTATATTTATAGAACAAGAATTGCATGTTGAAGTAGCTCTGTTACATTCATTCTGGGATGTTACTTTTGAAAACTTAAATTCCTCTTTTTTCTGGATGTAAATCACTTTTTTGGATGATTATTTCCTCTGATAGCAGATGTTGTGCAGCTGGAAGGATTTTTTACTGAAATCTTTTTGTTTTTGGATATTTGTTATGATGCGTAACCATGACAACAAGGTGCTTTTTTTAATACAAGCAGGAGCAGCTGATTAACATCTCAAAAGCTCAAATAATACCTCAGCTATAGCCCCAAATCACAAATGGGTTAAAAAAGAGGCACCATAGATGCATCTCTGTCTACTTGGCGGGGGTGCTTGAGTACCTGACCACTGAGATCCTAGAGCTGGTGGGAAACGTGGCTTGTGACTAGAAAAAGACCAGGACCATCCCCTGACACCTGCAGCTGGCTGTCTGCAATGATGAGAAGCTTAACAAGCTGCTGGAAGGAGTGGCCATCACTCAGGGAGGAGTTCTGCCCAAGATTCAGATGGTCCTGCTGCCCAAGAAGACCAAGAAACCCACCAAGTCCAAGTAGATAAATCAACATCTGCAACCAGTTTCTTCAGATCTGCTGTAAAACAGACTGCTACAAGAGATCCTTGCTGCCCATCAGCATCTAGAACAACTCTTAATGAATCCAGGATGATGAGCTACAACAACATTTAATTTCCCTTTGGGATTAATAAAGCCCAGGTAGTCCTCGACTTACGGTGGCCTAGACTTACGGCAATTTGGTGTTATGAACGCATCTTATTAATAAAAATATAAAATTTAATAAAAAATAAAATAAAAAATAATAAATTTGAAAAATCATATTTTATGTGTTTAAATGTTCTTGATTTCATGTGTACAGCACTTTGTTGCAGCTGTGGTTGTTTCAAATGGCTTTATAAATAAAGTATTATTATTATTATTTAGAAGCCGATTTACGCAGTTTGCGGCAGTGTCCGCCAGTTTTCGGCAGGGTGTCCGCCAGCTTTCGGTTAGCTTTGGTTAGCTCCGGCCTCGAAAGCCGGCTTTGGAGGACCGTTTGTCCGATCAGAGGTTGCCTCATACGGATAAAAATGAGCTGGAAACGCTCAGTGAACTTTGTGGATGTCTCAGGCCCGGAGCAGCAGCCGCCGATCGCTCCGCCGCACCACATCCCACCACGCCAACCGACACCACCAGCTCACCACGGGAACACCGAGCTAACATGCTAACGCGCAGAAACGCCCAGTAAGTTATTAACTCTTTTACCCTTCATTATGGCTCCAAATGTATGGAGCTAACATGCTAACAGTCCTTCCTGTAAACAGTTTGGGCCACGTGAAGCAGCTGGAAGCTGCAGAGCTCGGACGTGCAACGAGCTAACATGCTAGCAGGCTTCACCAGCTAACAGTAAGAAATTAACTATTTTTTTCCTTAATTATGTCTCCAAATGTACTGTATGTGTTTTTTGTACCGTGTTAGGATAGGCAAAGTGCTTGGTAACTGTACAGTACTGTTCTGTACATGTACGTGTATAAGTGGCGGCTCGTGTGTTTTCCGACTTACTGCAATTTTCGACATGCGAACGGCCGTAGAAACGGAACTCGTTCATAAGTAGAGGACTACCTGTATTTAGAATTGAACTGAATTGTGTTCCTGGCCTCTATATTATACCTTGTGTATTGTGAAAATTAATCTCTACTTCTCCGTGTTGTAGCTCTGACTCCTGTGTTCCTCCGGAGCCTTGGATCTCCCTGGTTTCTCCTGAGCCTCCTTGTGATCTCTCCAGCCATCCCTTGCCTTCCACCCCTTGCCCACTGATTGTATGGACCCTCCTGGAACTTGCTCACTCTTCGCTGTTGGAAACTTTTTGGGTCTCACTTTGGTTACAACTTTGCATACGGTAAGAAAACTACTGAACATCAAAACCATCTTTTAGGAACAAGCATTCAACTAACTTTGTCCCTTGCTCTCCAGGGTCCCAGTCCCACCTTGCTGATACTTCATGTTGATATATTCACTTTTTGTAAATAAACACTGTTAAAATTTGCTCTTAGAGTCACGATTCTTGGTTACATACTATCTGGGCATGGAGCTAAACCTTGCACCATTCTGTTGGTTAGAACGCAGCACCGCTTCATCGCCCCCACACTTCACACCTACCTGTACTTGCCAACTCAGCTCCATGACGACCGCCCTAGTTGACTCAGAGTTATAACAGTGGTGGATCAACTGTAACCTACCATGTCATCTTGGTCTTTCTCACAAAATACAACAAGACAAGGAGAATTATCAGGCCTGGCTTCATAAGTGTTGTGTAAAATAACCTTTTGGTACCAGAACATTATTTGTAGCCGGTGAAAATTGTTTAAGTCGCAGGTAATTACATCCACTGACAAGCTTTCTTGATGAAGGAGCTGCTGTTTTACTCATACTCAATTTTTTTGTGGCAATTGTTCACCAAAAACAGATGTGGTCTGCTTTATCAATAACAGAATCAAAAGCTAATGTAGCTAATTTGATATGGGGTATACAATGACCCCTGTGGCTTGAAAACCTCTGAATCATCCAATCTCGTGCTAAAATTCACAACTCCATAAATGATGCTATAAAGTCTTAAGAGGATTAACACAAGCCGACTACTGTATTTATGTCTGTTAATGGTACAACAAACAACTCTTCATTAATCTAACCTTTCAGTGAACTGTCACAGAAATGTGACTACCGTAGGTTGGATCAAGCACAGAAATGACTAAACATTTACCGGTAGCAGGAACGTGCAAATAGAGCCTCATGTTTAAACGAAACAAACAAACAAACAAAAAAATGAATATCAGTCATTTTAATTAAATGACTTTCACTAAAGCTGAATCACCATTTATTTTTATTTTTTTACACAAAAGGTTTCTAGTAAATGTTTGGCAACCAGTTAAACTTTTTGCCATACAACACAGAAACAAACAAATTTAGAAATTCTCTTCTCCAATATTTATTTTTGCTTAAATAAAAGCTGGTGGAAAACAATAGCGCGTAAATAACCCAGATTAATCCCATCCGTTGTTAGCTGTGGTTCGCAGGTTGTTTGTGCACCAAGCAGCTGACCCTTCGTAAAGTTAATGTGGCTCAGTGACTCAGCCGGATGGAGACACTCCCCCCGTCTCCTCCTCCAGAGTCTCATTAGGGAGCAGAAAGACTCGTCACATCTTAAAGCAGCACATCAGCCTCCTACTCAGCGGGACAGGCGCACAAACATCCTTCAGAGTCTAAAACTCACACACACACACACATACACACACTCACAACAGCGGAAAACGCTGATGAACAGCTTTTAAAGAGGTTTTGATTCCCATAAATGCTGGTTTATTATTTTCGTTGGTAGGCGTGTCATGCATACATCTTGTTTTCTTGTAAATTTTATCAGGAAGTCATGGGATTTCGTTTTACAGGTTAAAACCGTTATGGTAAAAATGTTTTTAGTTTGTTTTATTTTTAATTTTGGTCATGAAAACAGATATGAGTGCAGATAAAAGGGATCAGTTACTTTAAGTTATAAATTAAAAATACCTTGACCCTGCTATTGGATAAACTTTGGATGAACTGATACTATATCAGCAGACAAAACCAAGCTGATTTGATACAACGTGATTTTCAGTTTACTTGATTTCTTGACCCTTGAAGGTCATTTTCACACTCAAAAAAAACTGTTGTGAAAATGCAAAAGCAATTACAGTATTTTCTGGTGTATAGGTCGCATTGTCCAATTATCACCAATAGATTGGAAAAATCCCTAGATAGGTTGCACCGGTGTATAGGTCGCACCTACGTTTAGCTCTGCTGCAAATGTCTGCCACAGGAGCGCACAGCAAGGCTTTTAAGAAGATTAACACTTAAAAACAATTATTTGTTTGATAAAAATTATAGCAAATATATGTCTGAGCTGAACTTTTCCTTAATAAATGAACGTAATTGTGAAATGAACTGGATTTAAAAATTTGTTTCGCCGAAAGTGATAACAAGCCATATATAGGTCGCACTGGTGTATAGGTCGCAGGCCTTGAAAAAACCATAAAAAGGTGCGACCTATACACTGGAAAATACGGTATTTATAAAGTAGCTGTTTAAATCAGCAAATTTTCTAGTAAAACTCCACAGTTAAATAAACTTTATCAGCCTCATAAGCAGGCAAACATTTTCATTCTAGCAGTTTCTATTTTCTTTTTAGAAAAATGTCGGCTCTATGGTGGAAAACGTTATCATTTATCGCTTTAATTTGTACGTTAAGCAGGACATATTTACCGAATCTGTCACTACTGAAAAAGCTAAAACGTTCTTGTCGCTGATTGTATTCAAATTAAAGAACAGAACTGACCAAAGAAGAACCGTAAATGAACAAACAGTGGGAGAAAGCACAAACCTACCGTCGTCTTTTTTTCCCACAAATCAAAGCTTTTCTGGATGAGCGCAGGCGGCAGGAGAACATGTGAAAAGCTGCATCACCAGCCCTCCTCTCAGCCTCTGTCTGCTCTGCAGAGCTCTCTCGCTTCTGCTTTGCTTGTCAAAACCCTGCAGGATGTCTGTGAGGTTGTGTGTGTGTGTGTGTGTGGATGGGGGGGGGGGGTGTTTTCAGTGTGTGTGTGTTGACTTAAAACCATTTCCTGTGCCATGAAACTGAAACAGAGGAAGGTATGGGGAGCTAAAACTACGAAATACTTACAATTAAATGTCTAAAAAATAGTCATCTGTAAGCTCAAAATGCCACACGAAAGCCAAATTATGTGTTTCTCCCAAGGATAATTACAGAGTTCCAACGGTGTAGAGGAAAAGTTCACGCTCAGGTGACAGGCTGGTTAAAGTTTGCTTGGATACCATCTCACAGAAATGGTGATGAGTCAATGGGATGTCCTAGGAACATAGGAAATGGTGGAGCGTGTGACTCACCTTGTTCCTCTCTGAGTCCAGGTCAATGGAGCGAGGTCTGAGCTTGATGGGCTGATCTTTAAAGATGTTCCCAAAGCCAAACCCTTGGACCTGAAAGAAAGAGACCAAATGACGCAACAGTAAAACAAGCATAATCCTAAACAAGTCTCGTCTGCAAAATAAGGGTTTGGTTCTGGCTTTATTCAATTGAAAGAAAGAAACTGAAGTTAACGAGACGCATTGAATCTGGGCCTCATGCACGAACATGTTCGTATTTCTATCCTAAATTTCTCTTACTTTTGTTCGTACGAAGCGTTCGTACGAACATGCCACGTCAGATTCAACAAACTCTTCTATCCTCAGGAAAAGTGTGTAAATGAGCTGCGTACTATGATGAATCCCACCTGTTCTATTCACCTGCGCGTGCACGCGGAGAGGTTATTTACATAATTCCCACCCCTCAAAACACCATATAAGGCTACGTTTCCTGCCTCAGAGGCAAAACGTGTTCGTTCATAAAATGACAGCGAAAAGTAAAAAAGAAGAACTCTACCGGTGCGGAGATTGAAGTTCTGCTCTCTTTGGTCAAGAAAAGAAAATCTGTCCTTATTAGCAGCGTCACTCATGGGAGTAAATGACCAACTAATGCCAAAGAATGTTTGTTTATAATAAATGTGGACCTTAAAATATACACACGTCCTGGTGGCCCACTGGGTAAAGCATTGCACCGCTTATCGAGACCTCGTGGGTTCCATTCCCACAAGGTATGACTATTTTTTTCCTTCTTTCTTTAGATTATTTATTCATTCAGATTAAAAAGACTTTATGCTTCATTTCTTGTTGTATTGTAAATAGTTTTCTTGTGTTTTTTAAATCTGGAATGAATTAAAAGGAGAAAAAAAAACGTTGTCCCATGTGGGAATTGAACCCATAAGGTTCAGAACTGCAACGCAACGCTCTTCTCATTGAGCTATCTGAGATCTATGACTGCAACAGGAGGAGGTCAATGTAAAGTCTGCGTTACCGAAGTCTGCGTTACCGAGACAAATTAAACTTAAATTAATTCATAATTTAAGTTGGTTTCAGTTTGAGATCTTCATATTAATATTGTAGTGTTAGAAAACGGCATTGATAACAAATTGATTTTAATTTAAATACTTTAATCCGTTAGTCATTATTACATTTAAAATTATAATTCGACTTCAAACAGAACCTATTGTCAAAAACAATTGTGGTGCGTGACTTTTTTAAACTCTAAATATTTTCTAAATAACGAAATATGAAGTTATTAGTGGAGAAATTCCGTCTGGATGACAGCAGACTGACGCTCCTAAAATATACGACAGGTCCGGACCACTCGTAAATTTTGTTCGTATCTGAAAAAAATCGTAGGATACGAAAACATTGTTGAATGCCACAAATGATCCTAAATCACTCGTACGCACAGTTTAAGAACAAATCTGTGCGTACGAACGGTTCGTGCATGAGGCCCAATGTTGGAACTGAATGGTCTGTAGCGCCATCTCTGTCATTCTGTGTTTGTTCCTCCTTCCTGTTCCCCTCGAACCCCAGCTGGTTGAAGCAGATGACCACTGGTTCTGCTGGAGGTTTCTTCCTGTTAAAAGGGGTTTCTCCTTTCCACTGTTGCCATTGTGCTTGCTCAGGATGGGAGACTGCGACGAAGTGAAGAGTCAACAAGTTTGCAGCTTCCTTAGATATAAAACTTTATTAACTGGCATTGTTATGTATGTGATTGTTTCTGTTCTGTGCCCTGAGACGACTTCTGTTGTGACTTGGTGCTATTTAAAAAAAAAAAAACTGAATTGAATTTAAGCTATAGCTTCTGTTTTTGGTAAATATCCATTGGTAATTGATGCTCTGCTTTTGTCAGAAAAGAACAGACAGCCTTATTAAAAAAAAGTTGTACTGCTGGTGTAGGATTGTAAAACTTCTTTTGATCCAAATAGTATGAGCATAAATGCATCTCTGGCTTTGACATGTGGGGGCGCCAAAGACAAAGACATAAAGTTAACCATGTTTATAATGGGGGACAGATGAGACAACTGGTCTCTGAGGAGATTACTGAGGAGGTTCATGGTAAGAACAACCAAAAACAACTGAATGACACCATACAGCAGGCAATCCTCCGGAACTGCGGTTGCCAAACATTTCAGGTTGTAACTCGCAAAATAACAGCTGTAGGTAGAAACTTGTGACACCAAATACTACTGTTTGAAGCGTGCAGACTTATTAATTTATGAGTTGTTGTTTTTAGCGTTTAAAACATCAGTCCATTATATTTACCCGCTTCTTCCTTTCTGGATCATGCGGGCCACTGGTCCCCATGTCCAGCAGTCACTGTGCAAGAGGTGGGGGACACCCTGGACAGGTCTCTAGTCCATCACAGGGACACATAGAAACAAACAACCTATCACACACTCACTAAGAGACAATTTAGAGTTACCAATCAGCCTAATATGTATGTTTTTGGTCTGTGGGTGAAAAACGGAGAACCCGGAGTAAACCCATGCATGCACGGAGAGAACAAACTCCACCCAGCAAGGTCCCCTGTCGGGATTCAATCTGGCGACCTTTTCACTGGGAGGTGGCAGCTCTATCAACCGAGCCGGTTTTATAGCAACTATAGAAAAAATGTGCTATAAAGGATCATCCAACAAAGTTAAATCGGGTCCTCTGGACTGTTTATTTGTGTTGAGACGTTTCGTCTTTAATTCCAAAAGACTTCATCAGTTTCAACACAAAGAAACCGTCCAGAGGACCTGACTTAACTTTGATGGATTTTTCACCTGGATTACTGAGCATGAACTTTGATATAAATGATCACCTTTAATTCTTTGGGAGGGTCGTGGGTTTGAGTCCAGGATGCATCAGGAAGTGCATACCGTGTAAAACAATTGCCAAATCTTTCATGTGAGTTTGCTCACTGTAGCAACCCCTGAAGAAGGTAGCAGCTGAAAGAAAATTGCTATATTCTACTTCTTTGGCACTCAACTGATACACCGCTCCAGAGATATTCTGGTTATAAGGATTAGGGATGTCCCGATCAGGTTTTTCTGACCCCGAGTCCGAGTCCGAGTCCTTTAATTTGAGGATTGGCCGATATCGAGTCCCGATCCGATACTTCTAAAATACATTTTTAAAATGAAGGGGGAAAAAAAGAAACAGATCCAGATGTCCCTTAACATTTAACAGAGTACTTCTGTGAGGTAGATTGAACAATCAAGTAATAAGATTTTTTTTTAATCTTCACATTGAAGTTTAGTGCAACAGTATGAAATAAAAATGTCTAATTTAAAATAAGCAGCTCAACTTAAAATACTGAGCAGGCATGTAAACAAATAAGAAACTTAAAGTGTCAGTTTTATAAAATAAGGCTAGTAACATGCTTTTCTGAACAGCACTCCTTAACTCTCCTCCTGTGGCTTCACAGAAGGAAGTGTATGTTTTTCTTTATGAGATAAATATAAATATAAAGTCTCTTGCAGCGTGAGCTGGCTCGTCTTCGGCTGGGTTGTCTGGTTAAACTCTGTGTATTGTGTCGGGTGTTTGTTTCTGATGTGCCTAATCAGGTTTGTTGTGTTAAATGCAGCCTTTTCCTTACCTCCTCTTGAAATACGAACTTTACATATCTCACAGTTTGCAAACGCAATATCTTTGTCATCCACTTTAAAATATCTCCACACGACAGACATCGCTGCCTCCACTTCAAGTTAATGCCGCGTTCCGCTTCTTTTTTACGACAGTCACTGCTTTACGGCAGGCACTGCTGCAAAAATATTGTGCATGTTTTGTTCCGAGACAATTTGACTCTGTAACACAACATACAGTTAATATAATATTCCCGTTTGTGTTTAGAATAAATATACACATATATATCCGATCCCTGATCGGTGTGTAACGCCCGATTCGAGTCGAGTCTGAAATCACGTGATCGGGACCGATTTCCGATCATGTGATGGGCTCGGGACATCCCTAATAAGGATGGCTCTTCAGAGAAACTTTGCAAAAGAAAGCATGTGCACTGCAGTGAAAACTGGATCCTTAAATTTTTTTCATGTACCCTTTATTTATCCAGGTAGTCTCAGTGAGCCACGAGAACTCATTTTCAAGAGAGACCTGTTTAGGGAGCAGATGGTAGGGGTTAAGGGCCTTGCTCGGGGGCCCAGAGTGGGGCGAATGAGGGTGGAGGCAAATGTGAGTGTTTCACCTTTTTCCACCCACATTTTTTGATGTTGTCGGTACCGGGGCTTGAACCGGCGATCTTCCGATCACAGGCCCACCGTCTCCTCTCAGCATTAAAGTCAGCCTGTGAGTGTTGAACGGCCTGATTCCTTATCTCCACAACCGGACTCCTCTTCATCAAAGAACTCCGAGGACTGAGCTGTGTCTGTGATTTCAGCTGGTGAGTTTACATTTGTTAACGTTACTGCAGCTTAATACGTGCATCGCGGTGAGTTAAACTAGAATCCATCTAACGCAGCGTTTCTCAAATAGTGGGGCGATACCAGAGGGGGGGCGGGCTCTTGTGACCCAGTTTTGAATTTTCTTATTGCGCCGCGGAACTAAAATACCTAGGCGTGTTTCAGCACGGCGCTATTATCTGTAGCACGCGTAGCATTAGCTTCTCGCCATAGACTGTTTGGGAAAGTTATGGCTTCCTTGTTTAAAAAGACAAGCGCAAGTTTCATGGAGCTGTTGTTTCATGGAGATTGGTGCGAACGTGCAGAGGAGCGGAGCGCTCCGCCACGAGAGAACAATCTGCAGCTGCAGCACGTTTTTTTTTTCAACACGTCACGTTAACGGACTTGAAACAACTTCATCCCAATGTGAACGTCTCTTCTAAAAGCAAGAAAAGCAGCTTGTTGCTAACAGAAGCATTTAAACTTCCATCAGGTAAATCAGAACGGTCCAGATCACAGTCGCAGCTGTAGAAGTTTTTAAAGCTCTGGGTGGATGTGCAGGCTTTAAAGTTCGTGAGCTCCGCCACAACATCCATCATGTCAACACTTCAGACTGTTTTGAAGCTCCGCTCCAGAACTGAAAGTAACAAAGTTCATCACTTTATGAAAAAAATAAAATTGATGTCAACAAGCCCTGGAGCTCTGATGATGATGATGACCGAGCGATTTAACCGCCTCATAACAACCATTCAAGAAGAGGTATTGCTGTTTTATTAATATTATAATCTATATAACTTTTTAATTTAAAATTATAATCTTATTAACTCTTTCTTTTTTACCTCTTTGTGTTCTTCAGGGAAATCCACCACATCACCTCCAGTAGAAGTGTGTGACTGAACTCTGAACTTTTCCAGGGACACCCTGATGCATGCTCAATAATCCAGGTAGAAAAATCTAAAAAAGCTAAGTCTGGTCC